>JAEIFJ010002076.1:0-15760 GCA_018903435.1 Leucophenga varia | reverse complement strand
AAGAGGGAAGTGGGAGGGGGAGAGGGGTAGGAAGAAAGCGCCAGCGCATATTGATCAACCGATCTTTTTTCTCTCTCTCGCATGACCTCTCTCCCATGCTGTCTTTTCTTTCCCATGCCTGCTCTCCATCTCTGTGATTGTCTCTTTCTTATTTCTTCTCTCTGTCATGCACTGCTATGCCTTTTCTCTTTAGTATTCCCTCTCTTATTTTCTCTCGCTCTCTTCAACCTTAGCTGAGCAAAAATTGTCGAATTTTCTTCGGCACTAAACATTTTTTGCGCTTGATCTTTTCAGTTGATGTCGCGATCTCCTTCGCGTTTCACAAGTTTCGCCTTGTGCCGTCGACGCGTGCTCGATCCCATTGATTATTTTCTACAATCCATAACACGCGTGTGCTCAGAACTCATTAAAATTTACTATCGCAAACAAGAGATTTATAAATAAAAGCGCAAAAATAATAAATAAAAGCGTGCAAAATAAACAAAAGCCTCAAGAAAGAGAGAGAGAGAAAGAAAGAAATATAAAAACAAAATAAACTTAATAGTTAATTGCCGGTAAAAATTTGTCAACTGTGAATGGAAATGAAAACCAAATAAAATAGTGCTGCAAGAAAAAAAATAAAAAAAATGAAAATCGAATAACAAAAGAGTCGGAAAAAAAGAAAAAACAAGAGGAATTAATTTAAAAATATAATTAATTACCCATCTCATTATCAGTTGCTCGAATAAAACTATTCGACATGTGCGTGAGGCGTGATTGGAATTGAAATCGAACCAGAAGCCGAATCAGAATCAGTACCATCCTCCTAAAGCTTCGTCAACTTTGACTTTAGCTTGGGACTTTTTGTGGGTTGGTCCGTTTCCGTTTTGATAAAGAACTGATGATGAAGTGGATGATGATCTTTTACGTCAGACTGTGAATTGTCGCATTCACACTTAATTAATTTGAATGAATGTTCCACATCGATTAAAGTCACTCAGAGTTCTCTCGCCATTCGCTCATTGTATAATTGATTTAAAAACTCATTGCGAAATGCCCGAGTGACCCTAATTTGTGTTCGAGTTGAGTCGCATCGAGTGTGGAAGAGTTAATGACATGCAAACGAGGGGCAGTAGAAGAGGGAGGGGGGACTTGGAGAAGGAGATGGGGTAGTCTGAGAAGAAGGGGAGAAATGGGGGAAAGGGTAGTCAGAATATGAGGAGGAGGTTTAGTCAGAGAACTGCAACTGAGTAGAGACAGAAAAGAAAAAAAGAAAGAGAGTGTTGCAAGTGACATACACGAATAATTACTTTAAACTCAATTTCCATGCTGACTAGGAATAAAATGCTCAACTTCATAATACCCTGTTATAAATTTGATATGTTTTAAGGAGTAGAGCAAGTTTAAGACATTTTGCACAGTCATTTTACAGAGTATGTTTATTTAAACCCTGCAAAGCTTACAAGTGAATTGATGGCAGAAACTCTAAATTCAATCTCTATTAAACCCAACTACCCTACACACACTAAGTTCCTCAATTTCTATGGTATCTGGCTAGTGTGATTATTTTTAGCACATTTTCATTAAGAGAATTTCTTCTTTCGTCGTCTTCGTCTGGACACAAGAAATGTGCAAAGGTTCGCCGAACTGCGTGTGACAGCGAAAATATTCAAAAAAATGCGTACACACATGTATGTCTGTGTATATGTGAGTGTGTGTAGACTGTCAGTCTATCTGTCTTGCTTGTCTCTTGGCCATATTGCAACATGGCAACAAGCAAACGAGCAACACAATCAATGTAGACTGAATTTGTGCGCTGCTTACAATTTTTAGAAACACATTTTAAATTTGTCTTGGCTGCTTCACCTCTCGCTCTCTATATCTCTGTATAAATATCTTTCTATCTCTTTCTTCTCCCTCCCCTCTCTCTCTCTTCTACCTTCCTTTTCCACTCTCTCTCCCTTTTCAAAATTGAAAATAGAAGTAAAAATAGTTGGTCAACAGCAGCAACAGCAAACAAATTGCAATTGTCATGTGTAGCTTGCTGTCTCTCTCTCTCTACCTCTCTCTTTCTGATTGTTAACAATTTTGTTGTGAAATATTTTTTTAGCTCCTTTTTTTACCTCTGCCTGTTGCTGTGGGCAACAACAATGTGTGCAAATATTTGTTTTCCCCATTGAAGCTGACAAATTTGCAGTTGAAAGAGTTTGCACACTGAGAGAGAGAGAGAGAGCAGAAGTTTTCAATAGAGTTGCCCAAACTTAATCCCAGCTATAGCCCCAGGGGGTATAGGAAATTGAAACTTGCGGCATTTCTACGTATTTTTTTTTGCTTCTCTCATTTTTCTTCTCCTAATGAAGCCACGCCTGATTTGCCTCGCTTAACGTGTCCTTTCATGTTCAAATGGGCTGCCGATTTAACTCTTTGTTTTGGGGCATTATCTAAGCTACTCATGTCATGTGCTTTTGACTGACCACAAGAGGATGAATGGGTGGAGGGAGGGGGTGTGGAAAGGGGGAGTGGCATGGAATGTGAGGCTGCCTTTGTTTTTCGATTCATTTATTATCTGCCATCTGCATTGTTTATGCCAGGCTGCAAACTGCGCTGAGCTAGGCAACTTTGTCCAGTTTGGCCTAACAAATGTTTTGGCCTGCCCACCCCTTACCTCTGCTGCTTCTGCCTCCCCCTAGTGCATGTCATTTTGACAGCAACTTCCGTTTAGCGCTACCCTGCAAAGATTAGCGAGGCCTGCTGGGGTCTGTTTGTCTAGCCCCTCTCTATGTCCCTCTTCTCTCTCTTTATCTCAGCAAGTGCACTCTTCATCACACTAATCTATCAGTTTGTTTTGCCTCTAGCTATTTTATCTTCAAGGGTATTTAATCTTCTGTATCTTCAGAGATAACTTGGCTTCTTTTTTTGGCCTTATTTTGGCTTTGTCTTGACAACGTCACGAACGCACATTGCAATTTCTTTGCAAAACTCTCTTTAGCTGCCTCTGTGCGCTTTGCTCTCACTATTTTTCTCCCTCACTGTTTCTCACTCTCTCTTCTGCTCTTTGCTCTTTCTTTTTCCTTCTCTCCCCCTCTCTTGTCCGCCTGTTTATTCTGTCTAATTTGCTGTCGCTTTGTTGCTTTGTTGCGGATACTCAAACAATTATTTTTGCATTTTCATGTGCAGCAGCAATAGCCGCAAGTTTTCTTTTGGATTTTCTTTTGGGCTTTTGCTCTCCAGCTTGCTCTTCCTCTCTCTCTCTCTTTCTGTTTCTCTTTTTTGCTTGTCAGCATGAAAATGTTTTCTTTAGAGTGCAGCGTGACCACTTGAACTGTAACTTCGACCAACTAACGGTCCAGCACTTTTCATTTATTGAGCCAGAGTAGGCTGCTCTCCCCCTCCCCTCTCCTTGCTCTCCTTCCTTCTCACGCTCGTCTTCCCTTTTTCTATGTGTTGCCCTTACTGACCAATCAGTTTTTGTTTTGTTTATTAAATTTCTTTGGATTCATTAGTTGCATTTTGTTGCCTTCCTCTGTGTATGTGATAGTGTTAACTATGTATGTGAGAGTTTCCCTGTGCGTGTGTTTACTGTTTGTGTATGTGCGTATGTGTGTAATGTGAGAATTAATTACTGACAAATCGCCGTAATTTGTGTCATTCGAAATGTATCTTAAATAAACAAAAAACCTTTTGATTTATTTGCACAGTTAAACAATTTCAATGCATTTTCAATTTACGTTCATTTGTATCGTTTCTATTTCTGTATATGTAGTTTAGTTGTTGTCTTTTTATTTTGTTTGCTCTCGGGGGGCAGTTTATTTTTGAAATGCTGAAATTTTCCGCTTTTCATCACTTTGGCCTTTTTTTGCACGTTTTTGCGGCTCATTAAAAAAAGAACAACAAAGAGTGTTCGATCTTTTTCGATTGTTTCGATTTTGAATCATCGATTTCGGTTGGAAAGAGAGAGAGGCCAATGCCTCTACTTCTCTCTCTTTAATCGTTCTATGTGCCTCTTTGTGTTTCTCTTTTTCTGCAGATCTTGTGCTCATCTTCGTCTTACCTGTCTCTTCTCTCTCCCTTCGCCGACCTTCGTTTCGCATATAAAATCGTTTCATTCAAGTTTATTTACTTGAGGCTGAACAAAATTACCCATACGCCAAGGTGGCCACAGCACGTTGTGCATTCTGTATACGCCAGGCCAGGCCATCTGCCTGTGGTTCACTGGAATTTCCTTCTCATTCGGGCATATGTTCCCATGCGTTATTTGTTATTCATGCTCGTTCCAACGACCTAATTGACATTAAGTATACGCCAGGGTGCAATACAATTGGGAATAACTGCGCTGCAGGCCCAGCACTTTCATAATTCTTAATAGTTTCTCTCTTTACAGAGAGTGCAGGTGTTGATGAGCTCTTTTTATATTAATAAATGCGATTCTCTTCAGTTAAGTGGCAAAAACTCGTGAAGTGCGCGCATAATATTTATTTGAGTGCGAATCGATCTCTTTTTTAGTGCCTTGCAAAATGTGTTATTCGATTGGGATAGACTTTTAATCCAATCGATTTTCAAGTGAACTTTAAAATGTGTCTTAGCCTGCGTAAACTCTGTAAAGCCTGTCGAGGTTAGTAAGCAAAATTTCATAATTGATTAACCTTTTACTAACTGAGTACTAGAAGTCAAGTGTATAAATATGTGTGTTAACTTAATGTGTTACTAAGGGGAGTGTCACCTTTTAGCCAACTGCTTGGCTTTCCTTATGTTATTTGCTTAAATTAGGCAAAGCTTTCCCTTGGGGTCTGCCCAGTTCGACGCTTCTTCTAATTGAAACTGCACGCAACTATTAAACTGGCATCAAGTGTATGCTAAAGTTTAACAATGAGTCTTAGTTAGAAATCAGTCTTCAAACTAGTTCAACATGTGGCAACTACTTGGTCTCCTGCTTGGCTTATCCAACAGCACAACGAGCAACTTAAACACCTCCATGAAGCTGGCTGAAATGAGCTGTCGAATTGCTCAATCACAATCTACACAGATCACCTACATCTATCGCTGTGTGAGTTGTCCATCAAGGGAGTTTGAACTGGAGCAGGCACTGCAACGTTGTGTGGCCTCCAGTTTACCCACCTGCATGCGCAGCCTGGAGGCACATGAACTGGAGCCATTGCGTCAAACGGACAGCATGAATATCTTTCTGATACCCGCTGGCGATGCTGGTGAACCTTTGCTGCGTCGTATTCACAGCATGTTGAATCCACAACAGAAGCGGCGGCACTTTCACAAGTATCTATTTGTCTGGCCAGGAGCACGGGAGCAGCAGTTGAGGCAACTCTTAGAAGGTTGCTGGCAGAAGTACTTGCTCTTTGCATTGGCCATAACTCATGAGGGGATCATCTACGACTTTGATCCATTTGGAGTTGGAGGTTTGCAGTTAACTCGCGCTCAAGAATAGCCCCAATTACTACGTGGATAAGCTGAGGAAATCTGCGGGGATATGAGCTACGTTATTCCATGTTCAAGCAACCATTGCGTGCAATACCTCGACAAGATGTGGAAACTAATGGCTACGAGGCAATCGATGGTTCCCTGGCGAGGCTCATAGCGCGTAGTTTGAATGCCACAGCTCGCTATGTGGAGCCCTTGGATGATGATGCCTATGGACGATGTCTGCGCAATGGCAGCTTCACTGGAGTCGTAGCAGATCTGATGAATGGAAAGACTCATATTGGACTCAATCTGCGCTTCGTCTTGGACTGCATTTGGCCTTTGGTGGAGCACACTTATCCGTATAGCAGGAGTATCATTGTTTTGGTGGTGCCGGCAGCACAAATGAAGCCAGAGTATTTAATCTTCCTGACCGCGTTCCATCAATCTGTTTGGTATCTGCTGGTGGTGAACTTCCTCATTGCCTTCGCGCTGTTTGGTCTCTTTCAGCGAGTGCTGCGAGTTATCAAAGGTGAGGCCGGTGGATTCTGGGATGAGATCTTTGAGATGCTCTACAAGACACATTTGGGACAGCCCGTCGAGCGTTTCTCTCGCATAAGTTCACTGCGTGCCTTCCTCATGGGTTGGATTATGTTCAGTTATGTTTTGACCACCATTTACTTTGGCAAACTGGAGAGCAGCTTCGTTCAGCCGGCGTATGAGGAACAATTGGACAATCTGGATGGACTGCCTGCCTTGCGATTGCGTGTACACGGAGTAAATACCATGTTTCAAGCTGTAAACTCATCACTCTCTGAGCGACATTTCAAACTACTCACGGCACGACGTCGTGTGCATCCTCTAAAGGATACAGATCATTTGTATGAGCTTGCCATCATTCGTCGTCGTCGAGCTGCCTTTCTAATGCGTGACGATCGAGCAAGGGAATTTCTGGCTATCACTTACAATGGCGAAGCGGGACGTCCTTCATATCATATTGTCAAGCAATATCTGCGTTCTATGCCGAGTACCTATATTATGCCGTTGGGATCACCCTTTCTCTATAAGTTCCAGGGATTGATGAGTTCCTTCTATGAGCATGGCATCTTTGAGTATTGGACACGTCGTGATGTTCTGGATCGCAGTCGTAGCTCACAGTCTGATGAGTTCTTTGAGGATCTGGGCGACCAAACTGATCTGCAGACAGAGAGTGCAGCTGATTCACAAGAGAGACGCAAGAAACGTGTCGTGCTTACCATGGAAATACTACAGGGTGCTTTTTACTTGTGGATAATTGGCATTGGGCTGAGTTTTGTGGGTTTTCTACTCGAATTGGGTTATTATTTGTGGAGAAGATCATCAGTTATTATTGTATAAGGAGAATTACGTGTAAATAAAAATATAGATCGATTCAGATTATCGGAGAATAAGAGATTCAGACAAGATTTAAACTATTACAAGCCACGAGCGATAGTTATACACCTTAGTGGCAACGCTATGCCAAAAATATCGATATTTAAATATTAGGGAGAATATCATATTTAAAATATTTTTATTGGTTTCCACTAGGTTTAAATCGCTTGGGAATGCAGAATATATATGATCTGTGTAGGAATTTGATAACGTTTTTAAGTTTTGCGCTTGCCTGGCAACGCTATGCCAATAATATTTTGATAAGTTTTAGAATTATTTAGAAGATTAGGTATTTTAAAGTATTTTTAACCATTCTAATTATATAAATCGGACAAGAATGCAGGATTTATGTGATCTGTTGGAAGATTCGAACTATTTCTTGGCACCTGCGATAGTTGTGCGTCTGTCTGGCAACACCCACGTGGGGATAACTCTGCGAACTATGCCAAACAAATGTCGCACACAAATCCAAAACAGCCTCTATAAATAGATGTACTATATATTGTAGATAGAACGCGTAGATAGCGCCTAATAGATGTGCCCACATTAAAGATATAGCCACAAATTGTTGCCATAAAACATTTCGCGAAACATTCAAAATCCGCATTAATTAAACAATTCATTCAGATTGTCACAGCATGTGAGTCACGGGAATGAATAATGAGTACGTCGATCTAACATGTACACCCTTCTCCCCCTCTCTCCGCTTCCCCTCTGCCTTCTGCCCCTGCTTGTCATTTGCAATCACACTGACATGATTGTTTAAATTTTGTTTAATATTTTGTTTTGGAATATTAACTCGAAATTCAAAAAAAGTAAGAAAAACAAATCAAACAACAACAATCTGCAAACATTTCCACATTTTCAACTATATATGACCAACAACAACAACAACAAACGGCATAATGACATCGAACCTGATGCGTACGGCAACATTGGCTGTGTCCAAGGAAAAATACTATCGTGGAGGCAAGAATCTAAAGTCCGGCAACACTACACAACACTGTAAAACAAGCGACACGGACATGGGGAAGAAAAGACGAAAGCGCGATGCCTGTGAAAACGAAATGGCAGAAGCGCATCTGCTGGATGAAGCATTCGAACTGATGGTTTGTGTATCACCGAAACCCTCTGAGGTCTTCTCCACCAATTCGGTGGATCATAAACTGGCCGAGATGTGGTTGGAAAAGTTGACCACAATGTGTTCGTGTGAAACGCAGTACGAGAAGCGATTGCGTAATCATTACATGAGCTACTTTGCCGTGTGTCTCAATAAGCGCGAGTTGCGTGGCATCTTCAAGGAGTTTCCGCCGGACGAAATCACTTGGGTAGATTTCCGTGATACCATCGATTCCCCAAGCTGTTCCCAGGACTCACGTAGAAATGACAGCAATTGGATGGACAACAGCTGCATGGAAATACCACAACAACCTTCTGCTAGTGGTGGCTGTGCTGGTGCCGGTGCCAGTGGTAGTGGAGGTGGTGGTGTTGCCGGTCCTGGTTCCTGTAGCGGTTCTTGTTGCAAGCGCAGCGGTGGTGGTGTTGAAAATTCACCTTGGGCACTTCATCAGGTTAGCTCGCGGAGCAGTCGGAAGAGTCTACAACGAACCACGCACAATTTATCGTACAAATCGCGACCGAAATTGGTGCCCAAAAAATTTGACTTACGCAGGTCAGAGTTCAATGAGCGCTGCAGAGCGTTCCAGCTCGACATTGTGTGCTAGCAGCTATGACGACGCGGTGGCTCAACGGCAACAACTACACCAACAGCGACCAATGCCACAGCCAGTGCGAAATTGTCGACAAGCTAAGCACCTCGATCTGGAAACACGCAAAGATATGATCTACCTGCTGGACACGATCAAAGGTGAATTGCGCGGTGATCGGGAGAAGTGTACGGATGATTATCTGGAATTAGAGATACGTCGCTATCGTGACTTTTATATCCTGCATCGTCGCAATGATCCCGACTTTGATAAGGTGGTGAAAGCCGTCAATACGCCACGTGAACGTGTCTACCTCTTGCTGAATATGCAGAACGATCTGGTGAAGCTTCTCCAGTAGAGTGTTCCCCATGTATTATGTTATGTGTCATATGTTTGCCCAGTCAAATAGATTTGATCGACTTTTGCTATCGATATATCTGAATTACTTTATTAATGTCTTATTTATTTGGAATGTTATCGATAACTTTGTGTGGAGTAAATAGCTTTAGTTTCCATCTCTAATCTGTTTCTCTACTCGTGCGCTGCCCTGGGGACTCAATTTACAAATTGGCTATCGATTTTGATATCGATATATATCGATAAGTCCTTAATTAACATGTTTGTAAGTCGTTCTTTCCCTTGAATGCTAGTTAGAATAAGCGAAAATGTTATCGAGATGTTCATCGATAATTATCGATATCTGTAAATGACTTAAATCTATGAATTCTGTCTAATTTATCGGTCTCTTCCTTCGAAGGGCTCAAGTTTCCAAATTTGTTATCGTTAATTATCGATATATTTATCGTTTCTTTATCTAATCTATCCCTATGTTCCCTCAGGGTTCACGTTATCGACATTGTTATTGAATTTGCTATCGTTATTTATCGATATACATATCTAATCAGTCTCTTCTCTATCCCATTTGCAGGTCGCAAATCTCTGGAGGACTCCGCTCCACAACATTCCAACTCCGCCATCGTCTCCATCAACGGCTCGCCTCAGCGCGTGCCCAATAAACGTAGCAGCATAACGGTTAATATGCCCGCTGCCGGCCTGGGTCAACGTCCGCCCAGCATCATCTCCACAGCCAGTCAGGACGAGGGTGGCTTCAATGAGGCCATGCCCGAAGTGAAGGCCAAACTGCAACCTGCAACATATGAGGATGACATCGGTGGAGTTGATGGAGGCTTGGCCAAGGAGGACTCGGACCAACCGCACAGCTTGAACTACGTTGATGTGGGTTATCGTCTCAATCCCGATGGCAGCGAGTCACGCGAGGTTTATGGCTCCGAAGCGGAGCTGTATGACACAGCCAAGGTGACCGATATGCAGCGCAAGTTTCATGGCGCCAATGGATTCGTGCAGGAGTCCAGCACGGTCTATGCTATTATCAAGCCAGAGCAGCAACAGCAGGAGGCAGTGCAGCAGGCAATGGTGCCACCAGCACGCGGTCTCTTGCAGTCGCCCACCTCAAGTGTGGATGGATCGCCATTGCATCGTGGTGTCTACAATTCGCCGCCAGTGGGCGTGGTCTCCCCATACGACGACGCAGCAGCGAACAGAATGGAGGAGGTGGCGGTGGTGGAGCTGGCAGCGGCACAGGCAGCGCCAAGTCGACGCCACCAATGTCACCAGCTCGCACTGCGCTTGGTCAAGGGCATCGCACCAATTGCCTCCATAGATGCACATGAAGAAGAAGAAGAGGATGAGGAGTTGGAGGTGGAACAGAACTTGGAGGAGGATGAACAACTTGCAGTGGAATATGTCGAGGAAGATGAGGAGGAGCAGGCACCTGTTTTGCCTGAACGTCGTCCGCCAGCTTGCGGGTGCAATTGAGCTGCAGGATTTGGAATATGCCGACACTAGCGCTGGGGAGGATGAGGAGGATATACTGCAGCATTTGAAGTGCGGCGAACTGGATGTGGAGTTGATGGATGATGTGGTCGATGAGGTGATTAGGGTGCATGTCAATGCACTGGCAACGCCGGCACAAGTGACGCCTGCCTCAGTCGCTGCACCACCAGCTGCAGCAGCTGCAACCGTTCCATGCTCCTGCTGCGGCTATGCCGCGTGATGACAGCTTACCGGATGCCATGACAGCCGCCGAAGCGGAGCGATTGTTGAGTTCGAGGTGAGTACTGCTAAGAATTAATATAGAATATGTGAATATATATAGATATATGTTCGTGTACCGTCAAGTTTAAGCATGTATTGTAGTTGTTCTCGGCATGTTGTCTAAGTGTCTTGTCCAACTTACTTTGTAGTTACTTTATATTATACTAAATATGCCATATATATCATATAGTATTATTATTATATTATATTCTAAGTATTCCTAGTCAAAACTAGATTTCTTGTATTATATCTTTTAGTTTAGTTGAACTCTTAAGTATTTATTTCTATATACAGAGCTACATCAATATTCTTTTGTATATTAGTTTAAGCTATGTATCATTCATTCAGTAAGTCAAAATTCTAAGTAATTAGTATTATCTTTAGCTTCTTTCTTTTATACTATATATGCCATATATATCATATATATCATTCAATACTCATTAGTTACCTTAGTCACCACCCATTTTCTAGTCTTCTTTCCTTTTCATTTAGTTTAATTCCTTAGATTTATTTCTATTAGAAAATCAGCTTCGTCTTGATCTTCTTCTTTCTGCTGCTATCTTCCTGTTCCTCCTTGTCCTCCATCTTCGATGTTATCCTTGGCTTCCTGCTTGCCTTCTGCTGCACTCACTCAAGCTGTGTCAATATTTACCTTTGCCTTGGCTCGGCTTTTGTGTGTCCTTGCCACACGAGACAGCAGCCGCAAGCAGCAGCTGCCCCGCCTTCTGCGGCTTGGCTATTCATCATGGGGTTTGTTCCCTGTCCCCTGCCCGCTCTGCCTCCTCTTGCCTGTTTCCGGCTGCACTTCATCATCATCAGCATCAACATTGTTGTAATTGTAAGCTAATCTGTCGTTGGTCGTTTGTCGCACTGCATCATCCACTTTGCCACACGCCACACGCGTCACTCGTCGCCAAGTTGCAGTTGCAGTTGCACAAGTTCCTTCCGCAACGCACTTTGTAGTCACTTTTAGCGTAGTCACGCGCCACGCGACGCTTTAAGCTGCCAAAAACTTTGAACTGCGCTGAACTTTAACCCATTGACTGAGGGTCTACTTACCCCTTTTTCTCCTTGCCCCCTTCTTGTTGTGCCAGCCATGCATCAATTTGTTTAATGACGTCGTTTGGGCTACGCACCACAAAATGCACTTTGCTTTGTTTGGCGTCACTCCCTGCCCCCCTCTTTCTCTCTCCTCTTCTAGTCGATTTCTCAGCTTGCAATGCTCAACCAGCGAGTTGCAGGTGTGGCACACACACACACCTGTATCTGTATCTGTTCTATCTATCTGGACACCTGCTGGCTGCGGCTTGGCCCTAAGTAGATTTTCACAGTCATTCATTTCGACTTCTGGCCTGCCCTGGCTGCCTCCCTCTTGCTCTTCTGCCCTCTCGCATTGACTTGCCATTGATTTATATGGAAGTTGGTGCAGCACAAACCATACCCCCCCACACATCCCTCGCACCTTCGAACTCTTTCTGAAAGTATTAAAATGCAATTTTCAACGCTTGAAGCTTTTATAGTTCTCCTTCCCCAGTGTGGACGGACGGACTTGGGACTCCTTCTCTACTCGACTTTTGTTTGGCTATTTATCATGCACAATTGCGAGGCTGCCTTATAAATGTACCGTGCAAACCAATAGAGGGGAGCGAAGGGGGCCAGGATTGCCCTGGCGAGCAATAGGTGAAGTCTTCTGGCATGGCCCGGACGAGGGCACAGTTATTTTTGCCACTGCTTGTGTGTGTGTGTGTGTGGCACGCAAATAACCAATTTCGGTTTCGGGTTTTTACGTCAATTTTCCACGTAAAAGAGGTGGGTAAATATCGTGTAGGGTATACAGAAGTTTTTAAAGCAACTTAAAGTATATAAGAAATTTATTTGCGAAATCCTTGAAGAACTTACAGTAAGCAGAAAATAAAGGTGTAGCGTATTGAAAGGTATATGGGTTAAGAAGATAAGTAAATTATATGAATACAGTTGATATATAACACTTTTAAGATCAATCAGGCTTAGATTTCTTCTCTAGTAACTATTTAGCTTCCTCTTAGGGCATTTAAAGTTCGTTTAGGCCGTACATTTCATATAGTTATGTATCAGTATTTGTGCGTCTCTGTGTCAGTATAAGTTTGAGTGTATGTTTGTTAGCGTGTCTGTTGCATACTTTGCGGCTTGCGTCAATTAGTCGAGCACATTCAGTCAATTTTGTGTTTCGCCTTTTGTTTATTGCTGCCACATTTATGTGCCATGCTTCGTGTGGAAGCGCGTTAAACGACTCCCAAAAGGGAAAAGTCACTCGTAGTTAAGCCACAACTCAATAGAGAACTCACTCAGTAGAGAGGGAGAAAGAGCGCACGCAAGAGCGCAGCAAGAGAGCAAGAGTGAGTGAGAGCTGAGTGGAAGTTGCCTGTATCCTGTTGAGTGTGCTCCCTCTCTGTCTCTCTTGCCCTCGCCTCTCGCTTGCCTGCACTTTGTTGAGTGCACTCTGTGTGGCATCAACGAGTCGAGGCTGGTTTTGCTGTTGCTGCTGCAACTGCTCAACTGACTCCCTATCACATGGCCGCCATTCGTTCGCCTGTCGCGTTGTTCCCGTTGCTGTCGCAGTCGTTGTTCCTGTCGCTGCCTGTCGCCAAGGCGCGTTAACGTTTTCCAAAATCCTTCGCTCTGTGTGACGCCGCCGACGATTTTAATTAACATTTTGTGCCTCAGCGGAAAATATTAAAAACCAAAGAGAGACAGAGAGAAGAAATTCGTAAGTAAAAGTCGCGCGAAAAATGAAAACGGAAATACGTTTTAATTAAAATATTGCGTATACGCCGCGAGTGCAACGGAGTTGAAGACGTCGCTGTGGCCGCAAGGAAAGCAGTGAGAAGAAATACTTGACTGTTGAAATTCCATTGGGTAGGTGCAAGTGACGATAACGTGAATGAGAAGGAAGTGAAGGCGGGGGAAGGGAGAGAAGAGGAGAAGGAAAGGCAGCCCCTGCTGCTGTTGGTCGTGCGACGACAGTGTGCTGCTTTTATGTCCCGGTCATCGAGTGGCTTGTCAGGCTTTTGGCCATGGCAATTGACGCTTCTTAATGGTTCTTCAGTTTCACCACAGACTGACTGTGTGACCCCAGAACGAGGCAACCGAGCTCTGGTCTGCTTCTGTTCTCCCTCGTAGATGATGTCACCAGGGCAGCTGCAGCTTCTCGCCTCCTTCTTTGACCACACATTAACTGCAAGTTTGTGGGCCTCGTTAGCTTTTAATTAGACGTCTATCTATGACGGGGGCATGTGGCAGAGAATGTGCCGCACGAGTCTCGTTAGCGGTCAATGTGAACCGGAGTGAAGAGTGTGGCAAGTGTGTGGAGAATGGCATGAATGCAGAGTCCTGGCTCCTCTGTGATGCTGCATGCAATTAAATGGCCTGTGTTGCTGCTGTTCCTTCTGTTGTCGATTGTGTAAGGAGGCTGAGGCTGCTGCAGTTAAGTCGCAATCGGTTTAGGGCTAACAGGATTGCCAGGCATAGCAGCAGTTCCTCCCATTCCCTCTGCATATGTATTCCTACTCTGCCTGCTCTACTGTATTCTCTATAAATCATGTTCCTTACATTGTGTGTCTGTCTCCGTTTCTGCTTATCCCAACTTGACAAATTCTCTAACAACTTGTTAATTTATCCTTCTTTCTTCTCTCATTCTGTTGCCTTTTACTGTTTCTTTTTGAATTGAATTCTTGTTCGTCTTTCTTCAGCTTTAATTCCCGGTATTTCCTTATAGTTTCACTGCCTTTCCTGCTTTAATTTTTACTTTGATTCTCTTCATTATTGTTCATTGATTTTAAAATTCTTTATTTCTCTCTTTCACATTTATTTCTAGCTTGTATTCATTATTTCTATCGCTTCTTCTTTATCTCTTTTTGTTCTTCTTTCTTTTATTGTGTTCTGCTTTATTTTTTCCCCTTGTCATTTCTTCTTCTCTTTCTCTGTCTTGATGCTTCTTCCGTTGCTAATAACTTTGTGATTGCATCAAATAATTTGCTCATTATGCAGTCTGTCTCCCTTCTTTTTCCTTCTTTCCTTATCCCTCCACAGCTTGTCAAAATTTCGCCTCGAGCTGTTTGCTCAGACCTTGTGCATTTCATTAGTTTATTCAAATTAAATTGTTGTTAAGTATAATTTAAGCGGCAATCACAAAAACCAACAACAAAGTTGCCACACGCGCCACAAGCGACTGCAGCAACAACAGCAACAACTACAGCTGTGCTGTGGCAGCAAGATGAAGGCGACAAGTGCTAATCGCTCATTTGGCATTCAATATGCCAGGCAGGCAGCTGCTCCTTCCCCTCTGCCACGCCCCTCTCCCGAGGAGGGCAGCTGTCAGTGGTGACACGCGAAATTGCAACGTGGAGGAGTCAAGTTGCTTTTAGCAATTGCGCTTTTTAAGCTGATTTCATTTCGATAGAAGGAAAGAAAGAAGAGGGGAACGGAAAGGGGAAGCAGAAGCAACAGAGATGGGAGAAGAGAGGTAAGGGGGGAGAGGGAGACAGACAGTCGTCGCTGGGCTTGTGTTTTTTCCATTAAGTGGCACAAACAGATTTAGATTGGCAAAGTGTGCTTAAAGAAGGAGTACCCCGACTGAGGGCGTGGCATGCCCCTGCTTCTTTCTGCATTAATTTATTTAAAGCGTGTGCTTTACTCCCCTTCTATCCCCCTCCCTTCCGTCCCTCTCCCTCTTGTGCAACTTTAAAATTGCGCTTTTTTGTGGCCTAATTGAAAAACTTCACTTGCCACACAGAGCGACGCCGCCGTCGTCCGCCCGCTGTCACAAAGTTGCCCCGCGACGTTTGCCACTTGCAACGTTCGTTTTGCATAAAATTGAAATTCATTTGCAGCTGTGAAATTTGTGTAGAACAAAAGCAAAAAAAAATTAGAGAGAAAACTAAAAAAAGAGGATGAGTAGCATGCAAAATAATCACACATACGCCGCGTGTGTCGCTGTTGCGCCTGCAGTAATTTACGGCTCAACTGCTTAATGCACTCGGCGCCCCTCTCTCTCAACTTGCAACAGAGCGGAGCGGGACTGGGGGCAAGGGCGTGGGGCAAGACCTGGCAATTTGCATAAATTGCTGGCGTGGCAAGTCAAGAGTTGCACGTCGCAG
>JAEIFJ010002075.1:0-81652 GCA_018903435.1 Leucophenga varia | reverse complement strand
CTGCAAGAAATGCCAAGAAAGTCGAGGCCCACAAGATAAAAGACTCTTCAACGTGGCTTTCAAAGAGCCGCAGAGCACTTAATAAATTTGGAGCCCACTTTTAGCTGACTATAAATATTGACTTTGGTGGGCGACTAAATACGTAAAAGCGTAGAAGATAGAAGACAGCAAAAAATGTTTGGTGTAAAATAGATAAATTTCAAATTCAACCAAATGAAGTCAACGACCCTATTATTGAAGATGATATGGAAAACTCTCAAAGCTCACCGTGCCAAATGAGTTTACCTATTCAATCGGATATAGATGATATTAACAAAAGTCAATCTCCCTGGTTTACCAAATTCATGGTGTCACCCTAAGAAGACTTCCACTCAGGTGCATCCTGCTGTTGACTTACATTTACGACGCATTGCTTGGACTCGATCACTATTCAAATCAGTTCAAATGCGCTGAAATAACCATGATTCCAAAGCCAACTAAACCCGAGAATTGTATTTTATTATAACGTCCAATTAGCCTGCTGTAAACTTTCTCGTATTTGAAAAAAATTTTATTGAGAAGGATGTTGCCAAACTTAGAGAAACTTTCCATCTTACCGAAACATCATGGCACAGGTCATGGAACTCAAGAGAAGTGCCATTGTTATTATATTTTAAACAATACTGCTCAGCTGTATTTCTAGATGAAATGCCATTCTCTACAAAATTAAAAATGGCTACCTGCTCCATATTTTCTGTAAAAACCCTTTTCATTTACGTACCACAGTTTTGGAAGAATCTAATCTTTTGCCAACTGATTGGACCGCTACTCTATACTTTATACACAGCCGATATGTCCATAGCATATGAATTTAGCTTGGCAACATATGCTCTTGACACGGCAATCATTGCAACACGCATATTCTGCTCACAATCAGAAGCCTCGTAAAATCTGCAAGCTGCACTACACATGATTCAGAAATTAATTAGATTAAATGGTACAGTAATACCGATTAATCTTGGAAAAAGTCTTAACTAACTCTAAAGAACAAGGTTTGACTGTACATGGCAGTACTTTAACCAATTTGAACTTACATTATTTAATAGTGGGGCACGGCGAGTAAATCTAAGATTGAACTTAATCAATGGTTTGTGAGAAATACTGAAATTCCCAAAGATCTTAAAAATACCTTAAGTTAAAAGTTCAGATAGCTTTGTTTCGAATTAAGTATATTAAAAGACTCCATAATCATATTTATAGCTGTAAATCTAGCAGATAACAGACCATTTCATAGGAGACTAAAAAGGTTTCACGATCTTAATCATCCAAATAGATTTAAAACGATTTCGAGTTAGTTTGTAAGATAAAAAAAAAAACATAATATAGTACATAATATCAACTATATTGTAACTATCAGGTTAGTTTCAAAACTTTTCTAAAACTCAATGAAAAATTGAATATAATTCACAATTAGTTCAAATATTATTTAAAAAAAAAAAAAAAACTTCGGAGGAGCCTAAGATTAAATACCCGTCACACGTATTGTTAAATAATTAATATGTTATCATCAATGACTTAGATGAAACTTCGAGATGAGATGGGTGGAGGTCAATGGGTCAACTCAGGTTTAGACACAATATTGGAACCAAGATTAAAGCTAAAAATACTGATATTAAAAAAAATTCGAAAATAATCGATAAGCCCTATGCCTAAAAATGGGCGCGGCTCCTTGGTTGTGATATTGATGATATTAGAAGATATTTACAAAAATTTGAAGACAAAACATTCCTAAATAACAACCATTTCCATACAAAAATGTTCAAATGGGCGGTAAGGTTGTATGGGTACTAGACATTAAAATGGGCTTGACACTTTGGTGTTGAAATTGGATGTTATTTATTTGAAATGTTTTTACCCAATATTCAGTCAATACACTGCTATACATACATAAATTAGAAAATGAGCGGTAAGTTTGTAGGGGGCTATACCTAAAAATGGACGTATCACTTTCATATTCAAACTTGACCTGGTCGTTGCCGAGAAAAGCTTAAGTTTCTCCTAAAAATCGCGTTGAAATAAACAGACCTGGCTAGATCGACTCGCCTCGTCGAGCTGATCAAGAATATATACAGGGTCTACGACGACTCCTTTAGTGCGTTACACACTTTCCGACAAAAGGAATATACCCGTTTACACTATGTATGTTCTTGTATATGTAATTTAAACTAATTGTGAATTATATTAATTATTTAATTGAATTTTAAAAAAATTTTTTGAAACTGACCAAAAGAGATTTTGTGTGACCTGTGTGAATGTTCCTGTTATTGTTAAAAATTTCCAATTTGAGTGTTGACCATTTTAGTTTGTCAGATTATAAATGAAAGAATAATGTAAAAAAAAAAAATTAACAAGATCAGTTTTCACGACTAAAGCATAGCTTTTGCTTGAGTTTTTTTTCTTTTCACTTTTATAATCGATATTTTCGATATTTTAAAAGATATCTAAAAATATTTTGATAAGTTTCCGCCACTATTAAAGATGTTCAAAGTATTTTGTTCCACACATCTAGCGATTCGTACTTTATTTTCTTAAACGATAAAAATTCTAAACTAAAAGAAAAATTTTGACAAAAATTTTGACAAAAAATCTTTTTATAATTTAAGCGCCCAGAATAACCATTCCA
Organism: Leucophenga varia; assembly: GCA_018903435.1. Lineage (NCBI taxonomy): Eukaryota > Metazoa > Arthropoda > Insecta > Diptera > Drosophilidae > Leucophenga > Leucophenga varia. The sequence continues at coordinate 78,990 of JAEIFJ010002075.1, read as the reverse complement.
TTTGATACGCCTTAAGACCACAACTGTATTAGTGTCTGTCTTGTGTGTGTGTGTGTGCTTGTATGTATTTGTTGGCCTACCATATTGCGTACAAATACAAAAATTTTCAAACTGTTCGCTTGTATGCATTTGACAGGCCGCATCCGATTCCGAAGGCAATGAAAATGGTGCCAACTGAGGTTCAGGAGCACTGATTACGTCGTTTTACAACCGACCATCCAACTAGAACAAATTTAGCGGGCATTTACAGAGCAATGGCATCGCATACGCAACAGCGGTGGAGTGTAGAAAGTGTTGAACTGTCAAGTTAAGTGCGAACCACGAATGCTCGAGAAGCTTGTGGATCGAAAGGAGATACAAACAGTAGCAGAGATACATATACGAGTACAGACGAACAGAGCAGTGACACTGACAGTTAGTACTAAGTATTATGGTTTTAAATTTTGAGTCCTGTCATTTTAGGCATTTCTTGTTCTTGTTGTTGTTCTTCTTCTTCTTACTTTTGTTGTAGTTTTAGCTACAATTATGGAAGAGCAAATATTTCAGCTGCCAACAATTTTAGTCAAATAGAATTTAACTTAGAAAAGCTGATTTAAATTACCATATTTATTTTCTATATTTCTTCTATTAAAATATTTGCCAGCGGGAAAGACATCAACGTAGCATCAATGCTGCATTTGAAAGACATTTTGTGTGTTTGTCATTGTTCGATCTTCTACCGGTTTTCTGTCAAAATATTGCATGAAAAGGTTTAAGTTTTTCAATAATTTTTTAGTTAAAAATAAAAATAAAATGTTTTCAATTTTATAATTTGCAAAGTAAGTCGTTATGCAAAACTCACGGGCCTGCTCGCCAATATCAATTGTATGCAATCTTCAACAAATCATTTTTCCTTACAACAGATATAATAAACATTTTCTTGAAAAAAATAAAAACTAGAAAATGAGAGGTAACTTTGTATGGGGTTAATGTTATTCAAAGGATGACATTAAAAGTGTTTTTACCCAATTTTGAGTGAATATATTCGCAAATAACACTAGTTTCAAATTTTGACTTTGTTGAAGGTTGTGGATTCTCATATGTAGATCTATTCCCATGTATTTTGAGCCGTAGATTCCAACAATTTTTTTTAAGAATCGTTCTCGAGATATTTTCAAAAACCTATATATCTAGAAATTGGATTGTTCCAAACAGCTGAACAATACTCCATTTGAAAGGTAATTATTTCTTCTACACGACGATGTGCTACTTATAAATGTCAATTAAATATTTTTTTTGTATAACAAATGTTCAAACACGAAAAATATGAAAGTTTTCATGCATTTTAGAAAATTGTTAATTTTCAATTCCATTTTCTTAGTAAAAAAAAAATTAAAGTAATTTATTTTTAAACTTCTAAAATTAATAATAATTCATTATAAAAACATAATGCCTACGATTCTCCAAATCGGAATAAAAGTGTAAGCGTTACAGAAAATAAGTTTAAGAAAAATATGTTTATTGATTTATAAAGGGTGGTTAAATTTCAAGGGCCGATGTTGAATGTGAACCACACCTAAACGTCAAGTTTTTTCCTGCATTTCATTTGACATTTCTCAACTTCGTGCAACGCGTTAAAGTTATTCAGGCCTATTATGAAAATGGGCGTTCAAATCAAAATGCATATCGTGCACTCTGTGTTTCTTTTTCTGTCAATTTAATCGTCCAAATGTGCGCACAATCGGAAAAAAATCGTGCAAAAATTTGAGCAAACCGGGTCTGTAGGAGATGTGAAAACACCAGTCCATGCTCGTACAGCTCGTACTGCAGAAAATATTGCTGCTGTTCGCGATAGTGTGGCTGAAGCCGTCCACCTCAACTCGTCGCCGTGCCCAACAATTGCACCTCTCACGCTCGTCGTTGATGAATATTATGCATAAAGACTTGCATTTACACGCTTACAAGGTTCAATTGACTCAAGAACCTAAAGCCTTGACCATTTCAAGCGTCGTCAATGGTCAGAATGGTGGCAAGAAATGGCAACAGTGGATAATCAATTTTCGAAGGAAATCATCTTTAGTGATGAGGCACATTTTTACCTCAGTGGATTCGTCAATAAGCAGAATTGCCGCATTTGGGCGAACGAAAATCCAAGAGTGATTGTCGAAAACCAATGCATCCACAAAGAGTGACTGTTTGGTGCGGTTTATGGGCTGGCGGCATCATAGGGCCGCACTTCTTCGAAAATAAGGCTGGCCAGGCAATAACTGTAGATGGTGTTCGCTATCGTGAGATGATAACAATCTTTTTGTGGCCTGAATTGGAAGATATGGATGTGGACGATATGTGGTTTCAACAGGACGGTGCCACTTGCCACACAGCTAACGAAACAATGGCTCTTTTGCGCGAAAAATTTAATAGCCGAATAATCTCACGTCGCGGCGATGTCAACTGGCCGCCAAGATCATGTGATTTGACACCGTTGGACTTCTTTCTTGGGGTTATTTGAAAGAAAAGGTGTACGCCAATAAGCCAACAACAATTCAAGAGCTAGAAGGATGAGATAATTCGGCACATTAACAACATTGAACCTCAATTATGCCTCAGCGTCATCGAAAATTTAGACCATCGGATGGACGTGTGCCGCCGAAGCCGTGGCGGTCATTTGGCCGATATTTTGTTCCATACATAATTGAGTCATACCAATATATCATGATAAAAAGAAATGTCAATAATTTCCTAAATAATTCGTGTTTTATTTAAAATCAACATCGGCCCTTGAAATTTAACCTTCCTTTATAAGGGTACTCTTATAACTAAAATCGCAACATAATTTAATAAATAATTTTTGATTTTTACAAGGATATTCCATCTTCTATTTACATAGTAATAACGTAAAAGTCCCAAAATAGATTTTGAGGATAGTTCTTTTCATGCTATTTTATTTAATTCTACGGCCAAAAATACATAGGAATAGATCTATGAGAACTTAGAACTTTTTTTGGCTGTTAACTAGTGCAATAGCAGTTTTCATACAAAAATTCTAAAAAAGGTAAGTAGTCCCCATATTTAAAAATGGGCGTGGTACCGTATCTCAAACACTTTCTACGATGTCTCCGTTATTGCGTTACAAACTTCCTGGACAAAATAGGGTGGGGGGGGTAAAAACAAAGAAAAACTTTAAATTCGGAAGAGTCCACGTATTTCTTGTAAGAAAAGAACATTCTGTTTCCTGTTAAATTGGCTAATAGTATGATCAACTCGAAATATTAAATTGAACAGTGAATCTGAGATTTTATTTTATTTAGGAATGGTAACGAAAATCAAAATAATGAATTAATTCAACTGGACTCAACAAATAAACATAAATTAGAATTTTAAAAATGGTCCTTTCCTCCACTATACTACTTCATTTATCCTAGTACCAACACTATTTGTGTATATAATTTATGCTTTTGAATTTTACTCCTAATACTTTTATATATTTTTCTTATTCTTACTCTTAATTGTAACATTCTCCAAAGCAAACAATTTTGCAAAATGTGCAAAACGAGTTGTTAAATAGTTAAAAAAATATTGTAAATTATTTAAAATAATGTGAAAGCAATACTTTTAAATGTTTAGAAACTACTTATAAAATCATAATCCAGTTCATCTTATTTACATTTAAGTGAACTACTTTTCAATTGAGTGCAGCTGCTGTGTTTACTATACTTCTTCCTCTGTTTTTTTTTCCTCTATTTTTAAATTGTTGCACTACTGCCTGCTTAACCCTTTACGGGTCACTGGCGTTAAATAATGCAACAAACAAGAAAAATAATACAAAACAAAAAGACGAAGAAAAAAAGAAGAAGAGCAGAGCATACTGCAGGACAATAGCAACATGAAACTTTTACAAACATTTCAAAAGCTCATTCAGATATTAGACAATTTCATATTTATGTTTATGTCATAAGCAAGTCAAGCGCTAAAAGGACTAAAAAGAAAAAGAAAAAAAAAATAAAGGACGAAATATGAAAAATTGTAAGTTGACTAAAAGGCGACTACGACTGATGTTGCTGCTGCTGCTGTTGTTGTTGCTTGTTCACATAAAACTTGTTTCTCTATAATCGTACGCGGCATACAATCTTTTAGCGCGTACTTTACTTATTGTGTTACTTTGTTTATTGTTAAATAACTTTTTCAGTTTAAGTTTATGCAATGACAAAAGTTTTATGCGCTGCAACTTGCGTCTTGCGACAACAACTTGCAACGACTGAACTGAAAAGAAAAGAGTGATATGCGACGACAATTTTTAACAGAAGAAGCAGCAGCAGCAACAACAGCATTTAAAGCGCTGCTGCTGGAGTGAGGATGTGGATACGCAAATGTATTGCAGCGTACGACTTTCGTAAAATATGCTAAATAAAATTTGAAATGCAATTTTACAACAACAAAACATTTAAATAAACGAAGGGACTAACATAAGTTTAGTTAACCATAACCGTAACCATAAAAGTCTGACATTGTGCCTAGGTCAGGGCCGCGAGACAAGCAAAGTTGTCTACAAGTAAGTCACCACACGTTCCTACCTTTAGCACAGAGTATGTTAGGAACATGGTACGCTCTCCAAAAACTAAAGATTAAAGGGCACTGCGACTCTAAAGAGGTCTATTGTGTTACCCAAGCACGGCCAAAACCGGACATTCACAGATAATGTGTGCTCGTTTTCGTTCACTGGACAGAGTCTACACTCTGACTCTGAAAAATTAGAAATTTTTATCCCAAAGCAGTATCGATATCCTGAAAAATATTGTCGCATCATGGAACTTCTGTTATACCACTAACAGCAACATTCCTAGACTATCTTTTTTTTCCTTGCGACTTTTAAGCTGCAAGGCGTTTTTTTTTTTTTTTTTTTTAATCGTCTGCTATGATGAAGTTCTGAAATCCTTTTGCATTGCAATTCAGCGCATTTAGTTGTTTCGCTTCGTTGCATAAGTAACTGTTTCGCTACTTTTTGATTTCATTTTATTTATTTTATTTCTACTTACAATATTTGCATTACCCAGTTAACATTCCCCTCCTGTTTATGTTTCTGTTACTGTCTTTTCCGCCATTTTGCTTATTCTAAACGCGAACAGATTTCATTTTATAAAAGTTTATGAGTTGAAATTTTTCCCTTACATCTATCTACTCGTGTATTCTCTTTCTTCCTCTCTTTTGAGATGTTTTAGCCAGCTCGCTTATGCATTTTTATGCATGAATCAGCAAGAAGTGTCGTAAATTTTTGATTTCATTAAAATGCAATTGTTACAACAAATACAAAAACAATATATACAACCCCTAAGAAACGAATAAGAAATAAGGAAAAACTTTAACTTCGGTAAGACCGAATAGAATTATCAGTGACGTAGATATTATGTGATGGAAGGTGTCCAAGATCCAATACAACTCAGCATTAGACACCATTTAAGGGTTAATATAAGAAGCAAATTTAAATTTTTGTCTAAAAAGCGGGACCCAAACAAGCAGTACAATTTTCAAGGTAAAAGCTAAACAGCAAACGAAGACAATCCGAAAGTGATGACCGTACCTCAGCGATGTATGCTGAATGTAATTTAGAAGCAATGTAGAAACTTACCAGAGGGAAATAATTGAAAACAGTCTGAATCAAAAAAAAAAGTGGATGGACGACATGCTGAAGAATAAATTCCTATGTGAACCGGATCGAAGAAAGATGCTAGGCTGAAAGACAATTGAGAACTGAAGACCCTTCCGCTCGATGAAGTACAGTTTAATTACCAAGGTTATATCGAACATAAAAGGGAAGGGAGAGAATTAAGGGGAGTAAAAGCAGCGCTATGGGATGAGAACTGAGTTGATGGTAATGGAGTAACTTCAGGCTGTCTGGCAGTCAAAAAAGACTGAATGAAGCCTACATAGCGAAGCAATAAGCGGAAGGAAGAAAAAAAGAAGAATGTGGAGAGGGGGAAGAAGAGAAAACACAAGAGAAACGATGAAGTCCATGGCAATTTGGGCTTAAGCTTAAGATCCTTCTGATTACAATCTTCTAATTTGGAAGGAAAAGAAGGAATATAGGAACCGGTGCCTTTCTCAAGCGATCCTATAAACTTAACATCAATTGTCTGTTTAGTTTTTTATATGAACTCGAGCTAAACGGTGGGTTTGTGAAGGAGCTATGCCTAAAAAAACTTGAACTACTTAAGGCTAAGTTTCGAGTTTCAGTTCAATAACTAAGCGAATGAAACGCATAAATACAGAGAAACAGACAGACGGACGTGGACTTTAATGCGTTACAAGCTTTCTAACAAAATGTTAATCCTAGTTTAATCTATGCGGGAATTTATAAATATGGAGATAACACGTTTCTGTTTTTCCCTTTTTTGGTTTTAAGAATTTAAGAATTACTTCAATAATAACGATTATTTTCCCTTGATTTTAAAGAAAGTTTTTATTTGAGATAATCTAATCTAATATATAAAATTCACGTGTCACAGTGTTTGTAACAATACTTCTCCGAAATGGCTTGATCGATTCTTATTAAATTTTGTGCGTATATTCAGTTGGTCTAAGAATAGAACGTAAAATATTTTTAATACCTCTAAGTGGGGCAGTGGGGTTGGCCCCCCATATAAACGACCATAAAGTCGTCGAATATTTCTGAATCATCTCAACCGATTTCAATGAAATTTTGTAAATTGAATTTTTATGTACAGTGTTTCCCAATAGGTAGATAGGATATTGTCTGCTGTTAGTGGCCATCTTGGATTTCAGCATTCTGTCATTGAAGTGAAGTTTTGTTGCTACTTAAAATTGTGAAAAAAATGGCTAAGTCAACAAACAAAATTGTCGAAATTGGTATGGTTAGATTATTACGGCCCGTACTTTTGAAAAAAATGAGAAAGAGCGCCCAATTACCGTCAACCATACACCCAACGGTACGATGGATTTATTACGCAAAAAGTTTGGTGAATCGATAACATCACGAGATGCCCTAACAACTGGTCACCAAGATCGTATGACTTATCACCATTGAATTATTTTATTTTGGAGCCATGTAAAGTTTAATGTCTAAAGTCTAAAGTCGTTTTGTTTAAATCATAAAGGGTATAAAATTTCTCATCAAATAAATATATATATTATTTTTCGCCAAAAAATTTTTTTTTCAATTTCAAATCATATCGTTCTTATTAGGAAACCCTCTACATGAACCGAGCATGGCTCGGCAGTTCGCAAAGTTAAAAAAAAAAATATATTGAACTTAGGAGCGATGTATATCAAATTTATACATTTTATTTGGACTATCATTTAAATCAATCATACAACACTTGTTCTTCCTAACTAATTTGGATTAAGCAAAACATTTGGATAAACAGTCAATCTGCAAATGACTCAGGAAAATCTAAAATTCCTAATTTTTGTGGGGTAACTCTAAAAGTTTTTGAAATAATCAGTTTCATATGGCAAACAGCTGGACAGGCGGCCTTAGTGAGCTAAATTAACTTTTTTGTTTTATTTTATTTATTTATTTAATTGAAGGTATTTTATTTTCACATACTTCAATTATATTTAAAACATTTTTAAGAAAACATTAATCTGCACAGTCGAAGCATCAAAATGATTTTTTAATGATTTAGAGTTTATCTTCAAAAGGCGCACAGCTCACTCGCCCCGTCGATCGCTTTGCGTTTTCGTTACTTCATAAATTTTCCAATTACGCCCATTGTCGCATTTAGTAGTAGTTCATTTGCAGTCGAATGAGCCGCAGTGCTAAAAGATTAGATAGACGCTTTCGAAATTCGTTTCTCCGAAATTCGGGAATAAGTTTGCCAAGAAAAAGTGACTGCAGTATTAGCTGCTTTATTTTATTTATTTTTTTTTTTTTTTTTTTTGTTGTTTTGTTCTTCATAAGTTTTGCAGATTTTACGGTTTTGGCAGATTTTCAAATTTAACTATGCCGGATAGAAAAGTTTAAAAGGATATTGGGATGCCTTAAAACTGAAAAACGCTGCAATAGCTCAACGTACAAAAATTTCATGTTAATCGACAAATAAAAATCGAGTTTTATATACCAGAGTAAAAGAATATTTGTAGATAAACTAACTCACACACACACATACACACACATACATACATACATATGGATCCTGTTCTGAAAAAGAGAAATGCAGTCGTTTGTTGGCAACTCAACTCAACTGATTTGCACTTTCTTATCGCGTCGCAGCATTTTGAGCCAGCGCGCAGCGCACCAAAAAGAAAGAAAATTGTGGCAAACTGAACTGAACTGAAGTGAAGTGAAGTGAAGTGAGGAGAGTTGCAATGGAAAACGATTCATTTTGCTGTTTGCCGAACTGCAATGGCGCTGATAAAGATTGACGGCGTTGTAAATTTCTGATTTTGTCACTTCGGAAATTGGCAAAATTTCCGCAAAACTGGCAAAACATGACAATTGTTGTACAAAAAAAAAAAAAAATCCTAAACAGAAAAAAAAATAAAGTCTTAAGATAAGTAAAAGCACAAAAATAAAAATAAAAAAAAAGATAAATTCCGAAAGTCATTTAATAAAAAGAAAATCACTTAAAGTTCAACTTAAAATTAAAATAGAGAAAAAGTTAAATACTTTTTTTTACCAAATCAACACAAACAGAAGTTTTGAATTAGACAAGTTTCAATTTAAACAAGAAAGCTAACATTGGTATAAAATGGAATAAACGTAATAAGATTGCGCCTAACTTTGAAACCCAGTTTGGACTAGTATGGAACATGGTGGAATTATAACATAATGCCAAGCGAATCGATGGTACCATGTGAAACCGAGTGTGAAAGAGACAGCTTACTTTTAATTTGGTTTTGTTTTTTTTCTTTTCATAACAATGAAATACGACGGACGTTGGAACGCATCACATTGAGAGAGCAAGAGCGCTTGAAATAATCTAACAAGGTTATGTTAAGCGCTCATTCTCTCTCAACGTGATAATTGAACCATGGTATTGTTGGATTTGGAGAAATATTATGTCCATATCTCGCGAACCGATGGGAATATTGCTTTGCTGACTTCAGCATAAGTGCATTGGCTTTAAGATTTTTAATCTCTTATTTGAGGTCCTACAAAGTTTAGTTTCTTTATTATTGTGTCAATTTGTTTCAGATATGCAAATACTTCGCCGTCTTGGTCCATTGCCAAATTACCAAATTCTTTATTAGATCAAGTTCAATATGCAAAGGTGTAAAGAAAACATCATCAGAGTTCGCTAGAGATTTATGGATCATTTTTCTGTCCGGTAGTAAGAGATATACGTTTTGGCCAGTGTTTCCCTATCTCCGACTGTCCAATGCACAAAGGAAGCAAGTAGATTTTGAAAAACATAGTTGCATTCCAAGTAACAAAGCTACAACTTTCAAAACACCACAATTTTCTAGAATATTTGTTGTATTCAATTTTTTTCTAAAAGCTCACACCACAATGATTCCCTATGGTTACTTTCCTAAATGGAATAATTAAATTGTCGAAAATTCGTTTCCCAAAATTATAGAAACATTTTTAATTTTTTGAAAACATATTCGTCATTTTGAACCCGTCAAATGTCGAATATCTTTTTCCCCCGGACCGATGATGGACCTCCTGTGGAGCCAGCAGACTATGACGAGGTCTTAAAAGCCACACAATAGCTTAAAAATAACAAAGGCAGGCGCAGACGAACTTTCGCAGAGTTCTTTAAGACGGAATCAACTCGAAATAGGGACTGGTGAATGCATGCCTAGCGATTGGAACACATGCCCAGCGATTTGCCCAATCCTCAAGAAAGAAGACACCGCAGTCTGCGCAAACTATCGCGGTATAGGTCTCATACCAATCGCTTATACAGACAGAAACAGTACGTAGTAAGTATTGTTGGAAAATACCAGTGTGGTTTCAGGACGAAGAAGTCAACCACAAACTCCTTATTTACTTTACTTTAGTAAGATCCTGGAGAAAATCAAAGAAAAGCAAATCGAAACATACCTCCTATTTGTCGATTTTAAGGCTGCTTTCGACACGTCAATTAGATCAACGATAGTTCTTTAAAGCACTGACTGAACTTGGTACCCATTCAAAAATCGTTCGCCTCTGTATGATGACGCTGACAGACACCCAAAGCGTTGTTAGTGTCGTTAAAAATCTCTTCGAACTCTTTGAGACCATGAGAGGTTTCAGACAGAACGTGCTTCTTCTTTAATCTCTTTATGGAGTATATTCTACTCAAGTGCCCACACGTCGATTTGAAGAGCAATATTTTCTAACAACAAACTATGTTGCTGGCGTATGCCGATGACAGCGACAGAATCGGCAAAAAATTTTAGTAAATTGGGCTTTCAAAGATATTGAAGAGAATTCCAGCAAAATGGAACTAGCGGTGCACGAAATTAAGACGAAGTACTTGGTATCTACTCGCAGATCATCAACACGACTTTAATATACTATGACTATGGAGAATTCAACCAGTTTGGAGATCCGACGAAGAATTACTCTGGCTAACTGATTATACTTTGGTCTCGGTAAGCAAATGCAAAATCGAGTGTAATCCAGAACAACAAAAATCAAACTCTACAAGACGATTTTTTGAAACTTTAACCTCATTTTCCGGACTCGTAATTTGTAGTAAAAATCCTATCAGATTAGACAATTAGTCTAATCATATTGATAGGATGATTAGTCTTGCGGCAGAATCTTTTCAACCAGTAATGTCGAACGAAATTCTATAACAATAATTAACATTAAAGCGATCAATACTCAATCTTAATTATTAATTTAATAATCAACAAGAAGAACAAAAAAAAAGGCTACCATACAAAATAACAACCATTTAAGGAGAATTAGACGAAAGTCATGGAAAATAAATTGTATCGAACATATTTGACACAAATAATCGAAACAATTGTTTTAAAATTCAATTAGAAACGTGTTGACCTTAAGATGAACAGTATGGAATGTTTAGAGGCAAACAACATGCGATGAATATGAAATCGAAAATATAGAATACCAAAAAAAAAAAAAAGAAAAACAATAACAATTTGTTTGGTTTCAATGCCAAGCGAGTTCAATGTTAAATAGAAATATCAAATGTTGCAGTTTGTATGCAAGGATCAAACACAAAACATTTACAATCATTTACAAACAATAACACAAGCAAACATACACTTACATGTACAGCAAAAATAATGACGACATTGTACATGTGTATTTTCCAAAAAAAAAAAAAAAGTAAAAGGTTGACTTGAGGGCGGCACTGAACAAAATTCATGAAAAATTTAAATATTTGCAACCAATAAAAAAGAAAGTAAGAAAAAAAGAGAAAAATAATAAATAAATAAAGTACAAGTAACAACAACAACAAGAGCAACAGCAACAAGCCGAATTCCCTAAACAAAATGAGTGTGTATATATTTTCATATTTATTTGAGGCCAAAACCGGAAACCGAAAGAATGAAGCCAAACAATTCAAGATGGCGCAGCACAGCACCGCCAAGAGTATGTATGACAACGAGATGAAGTGCGCTTTACAAATAAAACAAAGTACAAATGAACAATAACAATTGAAAGAATTTAAATTTGCATTTTGTGCCAAACATGCAGCAACAAGAACAGCAACAGCAACAGCAACAACAACAACAATAAAGCAGAAAAAAAAATAAGGATAACACCAAAAAAAAAAAAAAAAAAAAAGCGAGACAATGTTTGTTCTTGCCGTACATATATGTATGAGCGAGAGTTGGCTGTTAGGTGTTCATGTTAAATATCTAAAGAAAAATTTTGGCAAAGGTGTTTACATAAAGATGAATAGAGGTGGCTGAGGAGAAAACCCATATTACCCACACAATTAGCACAAATCTACCGTTTGCAACCACTAAAGAACCTTAGTACGTGATAGACTCTGTACGATGAGAGCCAACCAGTACAATCAAAGACATAAGAGGGATAGATCGTTCAGCGATACTAACTGCTATCGTCCAAAGTGCCTCAGTCTCTATCTAAGTGCAGGACATACACAGAGAAAGTGTTCTAACCTTTCTGGAGTGTCCTCTTCTTTACAACATCTGTAGGTTCTTCCGCAAGGGCTTTACGCGAGTTTAACAGTTGTGTTCTGATGCGTTTGGCCAAAAAAGCATAGCATTCCTACAGCAATTCAGATTTTGCTATATACTTCAAAACGTAAAGTGATGCTACCTTAGCACCTTTTGGACCTGTACCTGACTGTTTGGGATTCACCAGAGAACCACTACTAGACTGCCTATCAGCTTGCTCATTTTGGGAATAACACTACGCCCAAGTGTTAAGGCTGTGTGATTGTTAGAAATAATCGATTGTTGATGATTGGGTTTTTTGATTTAGTTCTCACTTTTGTTATCACGCATACCCGTGGTTATTTCTCTGCAGATGATGAACCCATGCTTGTGATATCAACATTTGATTATTGATTGTTGTTTCATCGATAATGATTCTTTAACTAATTTATTGTTTGATTATACAAAATAATCGATTGCTGTTCGATCCTAGTTATTCCACCAACAAGATTGAGTTTTTTTCTTTTTTTTTCGAGCTTAGATTTGGTAGATGTGGTTATCGAGCGCTGATGGCAGCTTGGCTGTCTTAGAAAATGAAAAACCGATCTGTTCCGACTTCCCGCTGTACCAGTAGCTTGCACGCCACTAGTACAGCATGAATTTTCAACTGGAACACACAATTTTCAATTTAAAAAATGGCGGATGCAATATGGAGACCTCCTAGTATCTAGATGAAAGTGAATCTGATCAGATTTTATATTTTTTTGGTCACCAAATGGCATGCGCCATTTTAAAATTGAAAGTTCTGGCTTGGAATTTGGTTTCAGTGACCCCGAAAAATGTATGTTTTTTGACCCTCTCCCACACCCTTAAAGGGTGTTTTCAACCCTTAAATTTGGACCGATATAAAAAATACGTGTCTATATTTTTCCTAGCTCAGTTAAATAACCAAAGTTTCGGTAAGATCTGTGAGTATCACTTGGGTAGCTCTACTTGTTAGTGACAAACCAGCTTTACTTCCACCAGCTCCGCCATCCAGTTTTGCCATGGAGTTATCAAAGTTTTAAAGGATTTACTAAAATCAGAAGTTTCTTGTACAAAAAGTCAGTAGGGCCACTTAAATCTATTGGTATCTTTGCTCTTTTACTCGAAGAGCGCCTGATCGCAAACATCTGCTTGAAGAATAGGTCAGTGGGTAGCACAGGCTCTAATTGCTCGCGTGACCCCAATATAAGCTAAACTCTGTACACTAGATAACTTTTGGATGTTGTAGTTGTTTTTGAGAGCAAAGCTCCAAGACAGAGAATTGGGCGTACAACAGCAGTGTTTAGTCATAAAACCATTTTCGCTGAGAGACGCCATTTTCAAACAAGTAGAAAGCAATAGTTGTCTTCTTTACTCGTTCCTGCATTAAATCAATGATATATTTAATGCATACTGATCTTAAAGAAGACTATTGCATAGGTTACCAGAAAGGCGAACAGATGGGCAGATGCATGGACGAACGGATGAACATATCTACAGCATTGAGGCATTTGAAGCTGCCGGGAAACTTGCAAAGAACACAAAAATTCTCATTAAATTCTTTCTTCAATAAAATAAAATCTATCTACCCACGAATTTTTGATTGTAGATAGTCATTAAAGCACATAAAACTGTAAGAAACACACAAATATAACAATAACAATACAGAAAATCAAATAAAAAGAAAGGGAAAAACATATTTTCCACGCCATGTCGCTTGGAATTTTAAATTCTTTCTTTATTTTTGTTGCCTTAACAAGTGTACAGACAGACACTATGTATGAATGTGTGTATGTATGTATGTAGTTGTAAATTGTATAAAAGTGTTACTACAAAGCTCGTTTGTGTTGTACTTTATATGCAAATGTATCTTTGTATCTTGTATCTGTATATAAACATCAACATAAGTGCAACCGCCATTTCGTTTTACATATACATACATACACACATACATTTTATAGTATATATGTGTGTATGTATGCATATATTTATCGCAACATTTTTGTGTGACTTCCGACCGCAATTGAATTTTTTAACAGCTCTGAGCATTGATAACCAAACTATAAATGGTTTCTGACCAAAAAAATGGACACAAATTGTTAAAATATTCAGCAAAAAAATATACAAAAAAAAAAAAATTGTGCGAAAACAAAGCACAGCAGCAAAAATTTTGTACACTTTAAATATTGTAAAACAAATATTCACTTACTGAATGCTATAAAATTCGGTAAAATATAAATAAAAATATAATAATAAAAGTTTAAAAAAAAAATACTAAAAAACTTTTACATTTTTGGTATGCATGAAAATATTGTATTTAACTTATTTGCTATCGCCGAATACAATTGTATCTGCATTTTGGTCAAAATTTGTTAAAATTAACAATAAAACGTGACCGGGAAAATGTTCTGGTCAAAAGTCAATTGAATACACTGCAAATGCGAATTATTAAATGCCCACAGCAATATGGTATTTTATGAATGGTATCAATTTGAATAGCATAAATCCTAAAAGGAAATGTACAACAAAAAAATGCATAAGTCAACAAGAATATTACAAATAAAGAAAAAAAAAATAATAATAAATTAATTTTATACCGTATAAAAAATTTAAAGTGCATTATCTCAGGAAAAAATAAAAGCTCAAGTTTAAAAATTAACAAGGGAAAACGTTAACTTCGTTAGAATCGAAGCTTAAATACTCCTCACACAAAACTTTAAAGAGTTTATGTATGATCTTCAGTGGATTAGACAGAACCTCGAGATGCGAGGGGGGGTAAGTAAGTTTGTATAAGGTTATACACATTATAATATCCCGATCCGTACCAAATCGGTGGTGTGTACATAGGATGGTATTAGATGTGATTTTCCCAATTTGAAGTGAATACACTTATAAATAATACCTATTTTCATTGGAAAAATTCGAAAATGGTCGGTAAGGTTGTACCCAATTTGGGGACTGTACCTAAAAATGAGCGTGGCACCTCGGTTTCGACTTAAGATGACATAAGAGGCGTTTTTACCCAATTTGTAGTGAATACATGCACAAATAATACCTATATCCATACAAAAATTCAAAAATAGGCGGTAAATTTGTATGGGGGCTATACCTCGAAATGGGCGTGGCAATCTGAATTTAACATACAGACTACCAAGGACTGAGAAAAGCTTTAGTTTCGAGTTTCAGCTCAATATCTTGAAAACTGGGGGAATGAATCACCTCGCAACAGACAGACGGACAAAGAGTCAGACAGACAGACTGACAGACGGACGATCATGGCTAGATCGACTCGTCTCATCAAGAATGTATATACTTAATGGAGCCTTTAATGCGTTACAATATATACCCGTTTAAACTATGTGGAACCGGTATAGAAACATATCGAGATATTTAGTCATGTGATTCATCGTATAATCAATCAGCAATCGATTATTTTGTATTATCAATTGATCAATTAGTTTTGATCAATTATCGATTAATCAACAAGCAATAATGAAGTAGTCGATAAAGGACAACAATCGCGGCATTGATTATCACAATCATGAATTCATCATACACAAAGGAGCAACCACGAAGAAGCGTGATATAAAAGCTTTTGAAGTGAGTAGCGAAAAAGGTATTTATTTATTACCTTTTAAATTGTTACCGATATCATCATACACACAAAAAAAAGATCATTACTTATTATTCTTCGTAATAATTTTTTTTTTTCAGATAATCATGATTAATCAGCAACAATTATATTTGTTTAAAAAACATCAACAATCGATTATTTCCAACAACCACATAGCCCTACCCGTAATCGCAAAAATTTTGCGATATAAAATATTCATACAATTTAAAATTATTCATGCCTCGGCAATCGCAAAAGATATGTTTCATTTCCAAAATGTTTCTTTGCATTGCATATGATAAAAACTGCTATCGGTTACAAATTAAATATTAATCGGTCTAAGCAATTCGCAAATTATTGTTGCTTTCGCTGAATTTTCGGCTTTTTAAATTTTGACACCAGTAGAAAATTTTTTAATCAATCATATTAAAAAGTACAAATATGAAATCAATTAAGATCTCAGAATAAAATAAAGTATTTTTAAATAATCGATAGCACCTTTTTTTTATATTCTGTTTCCAAACGGAACAGGTATATAGAGAATGTAACTGGCAGAAGATGGTTTGATAGACCCTATAAAGTATTTATATATTCTTGATCAGCGTTGAAAGGCGAGTCAATATAGCTGTAGGAGACTATAAGAGATAGGGCAAAAATATTCAGAACTTATACTCTCCCAAGCCGTCAAGTGATCACTTAACAACGGGTTTTCTCTAGCTCCATTTTAAGGGGGTACCCAAAATTTTCGACTTGAAAAGTAAATCGCAACATTTATGCGATTGCGATTAAGGGAGCATGGCAAATATTTGTACTTCTCCTAAGAATAGTTGTCAAGAATATCAAAAGCAAAAAGAAAGAGAAAAATAAACAGCAAAGTATAGTATTCGATCGCTCTCATGACTGTTTCGAATAATCGTTTTTCAACCAGAAACCGAACCATTACCACCAGCATAAAAGTTTGATGTAAATTCGTTAAAAAATTTATAAGTTTTACTGAAGGAAATTTGTTTTTGTAATTTTTATTTATTTGAAGCGCCTGAACCGAATCAAAACTGATTATAAACCGGTTCGCAAAACGAATCAGTGGTTCAAGAGTATCATTTAACTGGCAACAGATAAGAAAACAGCTGAATTATTTCAAACCGACACCGATTTTGTATCGGATAGTTACTTTATTGACTCAACGTTGACAAAAGACTCCACTTGTGCATGACTCTACTTTTTACTTAGAAATTGTGAGTTAATTAAATTCGATGTATCGATTTAATTAAATTTTTAGAGTATCGAAAAACATCGAAATATCGTTTTTTAGAATGTTCCCAGCCACATGTCACGTCAATAACATCAATCTTTGGTAAAAGGAACTAAACGAGAACGTTGGCATTAAAATACCATTTGAAGTGTGAAGCGAATTTTCCACCGCTACCGTAATCCTTTTATGCTCGTTTCACCGTGAATGCGCCTTTTGTTTTTTTCAAATTATATTTACACTACAAAAAAAAAATTAAAAAAATACAAAAAAGTTAATCGATCACAACAATGTTGGCATCATTTGGTTGCAGTGTACTCAACCATGTTAGTCAGCAATAATCCTTTTAATCTGTATTTAATTAAATTTATCCTTTTTTAATAAATACTGACAGTTTGTGTAAAAAGCTTTTCATAAAACATTTATTAAATTCGCAGACTTGCGTGAAAAATACATTTTAATTACTAAAAGAAATAAGGCAGGCCTTTATTGAAAAATTAAATTGATTTTATTGCAACCGAATGGGTCACTCTTTACATTTGGAATCAACGACAAATTTTTATTTAATTTCTGAGGGGTAACTCTTATGCAAAAACTAAACCATTATTTTAAGCTCTTTATTTGTTTATCGAGGAACTCTAAATTTAGTTTAAGTTAAATGGTCAAAATAGTCTCAATTAGTCTCCATAAAATATCTCAATTTAAGGTGAACCCCCGAAAATATATATCGAGTCGATCTAGCTATGTCCTTCCGTTCGTCTCTTATGTTGTCTGCCGTTTGAAAACGATTATCTCAGAGACTATAAGAGAAAGAAATTAGAAACTTAGACTCTCCTTATGGATGTCAAGTGAGTACTTGGAAACCGGGTTTCTCTAACCCCATTTTAGGGGAACACCCAAAAAATATTCCCCCAAAATTTTAGGTTCTTGCATAAAAACGTCATTTTTTCTTACCCCAGGAAGTCTTAGTATAGTATAAATTTTTCTTCTGATATTTCCAATGAAGTAGACCAATGTGAGTAGGACTATAAACAATTTTTAGATATTGCCCTCAAATATAACCCAGCTTTTAATTGTTTGTATGAAAATCCAATACATTGTGGAATGGTAATAAAATATGACTTAAATTAAAGCACATAACCATTGGGTACAGGGTCTTGCAGTCGAGCATACTAAATCTTCCTGTTAGTTACACCCGTGTTTTTGATTCTTTGATACCACGCCCATTTTATGTTTGGTCCCCATATAAATCCTTCCATTTCACCCAATTTTCTTTGTTTTTGTATGAAAATAGTTATGATTTATAAATGTATTCGCTCCGAATGAAATAAAATCACTTCTAAAGTCCTGAAGCTTATTTTCGTGTTTTTATATTTAAAAAAATTGGTAATTATTAAGCTAATTGCTTGAAATGTGGTTAAAACTTTTCATATGGTAGTCCATGTGTACAGCATAGATTTGATAAGAATCAGGTAACTATATACCGGTTTTGAACCGAACCGACTTTTGAAACAAACCACAGCATTTTCGATCGTTTGTTCCGAACCATGAACCGAACCAGTTCTTCTAAAAAAAAATGGTTTTAAGCCAAAAACAGAACCATAAAAGAGGCAAAAGTGGATCGGTTCGAAACGGTTCTCCATTTCTTTAAAATATCTTTATATTAAATATTAAAATATTCTAAAATTTACTTGAAAAAGAATGTTGCTTGAGTTTATGACGACGTTTGAACCGAACCGTGGCCCGACACTGACTAAAAACCGGTTCGTGAACCGAACCACGGTTCAAATGCATCGCGAGCCACTGTACCGAACCACTGCCATTTTTTTAGTGGTTTTCAGGTTCAGTATCATATAGTCCCTAAATAGTCCCAGGTTACTATATCACATAGTTCCTAAACATGAAAATTTCATGCGACGGGTATGAAAACTTCAGTTCTAGCTAAGTTAACATTTTTTTGTTTTCTCTTTTTTCAAAATTTATTATTGCAACTAAATAAATTTATATTTAATTTTTAATAAACGATTTATTTTATTTTATTTTAGTTTTTTTTTTATATTTAATTTTTGTAATAATTCGAATTAACTTTGTCATGTCAAATTTGTTTAATTTTTAAATAACTTACTATACCAACCGCAACATACTGAAAAAAACCAAATCATAACAATTTAATAATGCACGAAAAAAAAATGAAAGCTAAATAAAATTAAATTAAATTAAAATAAAGCAAAAAATAATAATGATAAAATCTATTTAAAAGAATTACAATATGAGCTGCAAATAAGCTGACAAAAATAATTAAATGTTATTAACAATAATTATGTACAAATACCAAACTAATGCGTTCACTGATACATAATTCCGTATAATGAGATATACATACATAGTATAGTACACTAATAGATGCAATAACTTCCGCACTTCCGCACTTCAGCTCTTTCCCAACAAATAACAAACAAATGAATACAATTTATAAAATACAATTTTAGTTCATTCGATAAATTTTAAACAAATTTATTTAATTAATGAATTCGCATTCATTTAAATTTCTATTTTCTATTTTTTTGTTTTAGTTTTTGTCTTTTTTTATTGCTTTTAATTTGAAATAAATAATAAATGGCATAGAGAAACCAGCAACATTCATTGTAATTGTCGACGTGCATAACATTTTAAATATGCTAATTTGCAATTATTTTATTTTATTTTTCTATTTAGAATTGATTCAAGAAAAAAAAAATAATAATAATTATTTACCTTATACATATAAAGTAGCTGTATGGTTTATAAATATTAGAAAAAGTTTGTAACGCAGCACTTGAAACATCTGCGATTTTTGCTATTTCCCACAAATACCGACCTAAGCTACAATTTTAGATTCGCTACGAACAAAAGATAGCACTCGGATTTGAAAAAGGAAGAAAGTAGTCCTTCTTAGACGATGCAATAGCTTTTATACGAGGTTGGCGCTCTTATATTAATAAAAAGAATATTACTAAAAGGATCAGATGATGTAAGCAGAACGATTCAAATCGTCAGTATTTATGAAAACGTTAAATTATTTTATTTTTCTTTTGATTTGCCTGGCGCCGATCCTATATACCCTCTTCACTACGGATCTACCTGTACTTCAACATGAGCAGCTCCTTGTTGACTCCTATGCTAATGACACAGCCTACGTCGCCTCTGAAATCGTCCAAAGGCAGCTGGAACATCTCCGTGAATACGGAAAAGTCGCTTTATACGACTTTTGCGAGCAGCAGGTTCAACTGCCTCCCAGTCAGCCTCCATGGTACTCTCCTCCCAGTGGTGGACAAGGCAAGGTACCTGGACCTTATCCTAGACAGGCGTCTAAACTGGCAGGCTCACCTTGAGGCCAAAAGGAAGCAGTTAAATTTAAAGTTAGTTAAACTAAACTGGCTACTCGGCAGGAGATTTGAGCTGAGCACTCGCAACAAAATACTGCTTTACAAAGCGCTGCTTAAGCCCATATGGACCTATGGTATCCAACTCTGGGGGACGGAAACTAAGTCCAACATCGATGTCTTACAGCGTTTCCAGAGCAAGATGCTCCGCAAGATCATAAGAGATACGCAACCCGCTACATCTCTAGACTGGAGCATCATGATAATCAGTTAGCGATATACTGACTCGACAACAATCAACTCACAATGCGGCTCAAAAGAAGTCACCCTCTGGACCAACCCTTCAGAACTTGTGAAATTACTATTCTTGATAATTTTTTGTTGATTCACCCATAATTGTAAATAATTTTAATTCATATCGTTTATGCTATTAGGCACGAACCTGTGATGTTCCTCTCATGCGATGCATTATTTAGTTAAACAATTTGCTTATTGTCTTGAAAAGATAGATTGTAAAATATCTTAAAGTTTAAAAAAAAAAAAAAAAAAAAAAAACTTTTGATTTGAAAAACTTGATAACAATTATTTTTTTTTCCTTTTACAAATCATATTGTTTGCTTTAAAATAAATTGGTGCACGAATTTTTAAAAAATTGTTTTTTTTTTTTTTATATATATACTATACAATATATATCAAGTATATCATTAAAAATACTCACGCCAATAAGTATGCACCACTTTATTATTTTTAATTGTATTGCAGTTTCCATGATTTGAGTCATACTTTCTTCAACTATCAAGAGCTTTCGTTATGTGGTTAAAGTTTTTATTTCTTTAATTGAAAGAACAGAACATAATCTTCAACTTTTGTGTAGCTAGAAAACATAAAGGCAAGCGTAGCTAACTTTTTTTCATAGAAAGTTGCATACTCTGTTTTTGCTTGAAACAGAAGCTGTGTATTACCTGGCTAGCATAAAAATCTTGTATTGTCTAAAAAGGACTTAAAGGTAAGTTTTTACATTTAAGCCCATTCTTCGCCAATCCTTTATATTCACTTGAAAACCGAACCTGTACAAATTCGTTAGTACATTTGCCAGTCACTTTTGAGTGAATTGTGATATTTTTTTCATTTGTGTGATATCCCTAATTACCTCGATTCAAAAATAAAACAGATTAATAGCAGAATAACGTGTATAAAAACTTCGGTTTAACCCGCAATATTTGTTTTTTTGTTTTTCTATTTTAATTTCTAAAATTACCAAAAGAAAATACACATATATGGTATATAATAAAAATAGAAAATCGTACACATTGGCCAAACAAAAATGCATTTATTAATTGTGATAATAAATCGGAAAATTTTAAACAAAAGATGCATTAGCCAAATTTATTGAACATGATTGAACATATTTAGGCTATGCATATTTTTTTATTGTTTTATACAATAAAATAGCGCAAAACAGAAACAAGCATAAAACAGCTGGAACAATTATTTCAACTAAATATAAAACGAATATAATCTGAATAACTAAATTTATACAATAATAAAATGATTAATTTAAAAAAAAAAAAAGAAAATGTTTTTATACAAAATCTAAGTTATAAATGAAAAAATAAAGCTAAGGCATGCATATAATATAATACATATGTACAAAAATACGATATATATAAATGATGAAAAAGACTGTGATGAAAATTATTTTATTGTCCATAGAGTGACATTTGGCCATGTGGACACGAACGCATAAAGTTACGAATAGATCTAAGGCACAAGCAAATGCCACTAAAATGGCAAATAGCAAATGGAAATGCGCGTTTGACATAAAGGACGCCCGAGGGATTTACGACCAATTAAAGCAAAAGATTGTATGCTACAAAATTGGACTCTATTCGACTGGACTGGAGAATAATTCGTAGAACAACAAACTCTCCCATTTGGACTATACTCGTATATGTACTAAAATTTTCATGCTCACATCCGTTTTTTGAGTTAACACTAAGCATACATAAACATGAATATTATTTTTCAACATGGCTATGTATGTATGTGTGTTATATATTTTATTGTATATGTGAGCTGTCAGCGTATTTTACTGTCACTGCGGCTGTGGCAAACGAACCGTAACAAAGCAAATAAACTCAACAAACTCACAATGAATAGTTAAAGTATCTGTATCTGTGACTGTGACTGTAACTGTCTGGTTACCATTCAATGTTGGACTTCACAAATGTTAATTGCTTATCTACGTGATTTCTTACCAAATTAATTTAGCCAAATTACAAATGAAGAAACAACAGTAGCAGTAATAGCAATAACAACAACAACAACGAGAGCAATCATTACGACAGCGACAACATGCAACACGAACTTGAAGTCATATAAATCAGTTAGTCACTGGATTGCTCAGATGATTCTATACATACACCTATACATATATGTACTTAGTATTATATTAGCATTGAATACATTTTCTTAATTAAATCAAATAGTAACAAATATTTGCTGACGTTTCTCTCTCTCTCTCTCTCTCTCTCCCTCTTTCTCATTAAGCAATGATATTTTGCTATGTTTTGTTTTTATTTATTTTATTTTAATAAATTAATGCATATTTTTAAGGTAAACAGTTTGCTAATAAAACAAAAAGTAGAATAAGTTGGGGTGGTGTGAGCCACATAAACATTTTAAGACAGTTAAGGTAGCATAATCTCTAGTTTAGGTATACAGGTTGGATATGTATCTTTTGACATTGCATTCTATTCTTTCCCAGATTGACTATTTGTTCGAGATTGTCTAAGAACAGCTTAAAATTTGATCCAAGTTTCAATTCATAGAACTGTTCTGACTGTTCGAATATTTTGTAGCTTTCAAAAAGGGCACATAAAACTTAATATATAAATGTATTAAATTATAATATTTTTATTAATTAATAAAAGAATGTGTTGAGACATCTAACAACAACCCCTCATCATTACTTTGGTGAATTTTCTTGGGGAAAAATACCCTTTTCTTGTTCTGATATAAAACTGCCGCTGAGTCTATGGTTGCAGAAACTTATGGTCAGGACTTCATTAGTGAAAGAACGTATGGCTTTCAAATGGCGTTTTAAATGTGCAAAAGAAAGAACGTTCAGTTCAGCCAAAAAAGTTTGAAGATAAAGAATTCAAGATATTACTCGATGAAGATATATATAAATACAACAAGAACTGGAAGAATCATTGAAAATTGACTAAGCAAAAATTTCCAGACAAGCTAATTGGATGCCGTTCGAATTGAAGCCGAGAAACGTTGAGATGCGGTCAAAGGTTTAATGAAAATGTCGACAAAAACCAAGCTTCGTTCTTGATTCGTTCTTGATTCGCAAGCTTTCAAAACTAAAAAAAAATTGAAATCCTACCTTATTGTTTTCCGAAGTTAATGTAGAGTCACATTTTCGGCTTTCTATTTTATTCCAAAAAAAAAAAATTGAAAATTGCTGGGAATTCATATAGTAGGGATTGTAGATCTGCTCGGGTAAAACAAAATCTCTATAAAAAAAAAACTAATTATACCCGCCACACATAGTGTGAAGAGTATTATCATTTGTCGTAAAGTTTGTAACGCATTGAAGGAGGCATCGGAGACCCCATAAAATATATATATATATTATTGATCTGCTCGACAAGACGAATCGATAAAGCCATGTCCGTCTGTCTGTCTGTCTGTCCGTCTGTCTGTTTATTTAAACACAACTTACTCTGAGACTACTAGAGATATTTAGCTGAAACTTGAAACTCAAGCTTTTTCGGCAATTTTTAGGTATAGCCCCCCATACAAACTTACCGTTTTTTCGATTTTTTGTATGAAAATAGATATTTATGCATATATTTACTCCAAATTGGGTAAGAAGACTTCTATTGCCATCCAATGTCAAACCAAATGTGCCACACCCATTTTCAGATATATCCCCCATACAAACTTACCATCCATTTTCGAATTTTTATATGAATATGGTTATTATTTAGAAATTTATTCACTCCAAATTTCCTAAAATCACCTCTAATATCATCCAATATCAAAAGCAAGGTGCCACGCCCATTTTTAGCTAAAGTCCCCATATAAACTTACCGCCCATTTTCGAATTTTTGTATGAAAATGGTTAGTTTTTAGTAATGTATTGATCCAAAAAGGGGGAAAACACTTTTAATATCATCCAATATCAAATCCAATGTGCCACTCCCATTTTTTGGCATAGACCCCACACAATGTGAGTTGTATCAGATATTTGACCCCGTCCTATCCCATCTCGAAGTTCTATGAAAAGACACTGATGATAACACATTAACAATTTAAAAATACGTGTAACGAGTATATAAGCTTCGGTTCCACCGAATTTAACGATTTTCCATGCTTTTTCTTCTTTTTCGTTTATGTGGCAACAGCTCTGTCAACTACGAGTCTAAATTATTTTTTTTTTGCCAGCTTTAGAAAGAAAAACTTAAACCTTTTGACGCATATATATCTATATATATGAAACCATCTTACCGATGAGGCCCGAAACGAATTCATTTGAAAGGCAACAATGCAAGTCAAGTTATAAACCACTAAAATAATGCCTTACTCACAAACGCAACCGTTCTTATTGTTGTTTTTTTTTTCGAATTTCAAATGTATCGATGTTTGGTTACACCATTTTGATTGAAAGCTATCCATATTATACAGGTTTTAATAGTTCGCACAATTTCGAGTAGCCCGTATGTTGGAAAAAATCCAACTGTAATTGACGATTAATAAACTTTTCCAAAAACAATTTGTTTTTTTTTACAAAAGTACAATTTTTTTTAAATTTTCCTTAAAAATTCAAAAAAAAGAGTTTTTTCTTAGAAAATCTATTAAGAAGTGTTATTTTTTTTTTTTTAATTTGTTTTCAGAAGAATTTAAATAACTCTATAAATTGTTACAGAATGTTTCCCATTAAACATCCGATTTAGTCATAAATGTGTGAACTAATAAAAATTGTACATTACAGATATAACTATCAAACAATATAAGGCAACCAAACATCAATTAAGTTGAAAAAAAAAGAGGAAAACGTGGTGGAACCGAAGCTTAAATATACGTCACAAGAATCATTAAAGGGTTTATGTGTGACCATCAACGGCTTAGATAGAACTTCGAGATGGAATTAGTTGTATCAATGGTCTGAAACAACTCAACTTTGTACACAATATTGGTATCCAATTTTAAGCTAAAAATACAGATACAGTGAAAACTCTCTTAGCGGACACCCCTAATAGGCGAACGCCCCTCTTATAGGGACAGTTTTTCGCTGATTTTGATTTTTTTGATATATGTCAGAGCAATTTCCCTTTCTTGGGCGGACACCTCTCTTGACCGAACGCGGACAGCAGAATTTTTAAAATTTAGAAACGAACAAACTCTTGGCCGGACGCGAACCTCTTAAAAACGTACGCGACGCACAAAATTGTGCGTAGAAATTCAAATTACAAGCCCACAAACTAATTTGGGGACTCCCCTGATAATAAGTGTGCTTGCTATTTTCGATTATGAGCGCAACATTGTCTCAGTCAATCGCTGCACGTTGAATTGATAAGGTAAAATTTTGTAATAATGTCGGAGAGAAAAGTGCTTACTTTTAAAAGAAAAATAGATATTCTTAACGAATATGAAAATGAAAATTCATCAGTGCGTGTGCTAGCCAAAAGGTAAAACTATTGGCAAATAATCTAAAACTATTTCAATGTTGCTAAGTTTATTTCTCTTGTCTCGGCCAGATTTAACATTGGCAAGACGCAGGCTTCTCTTATTGTGCGTAACAAAGAGGCATTACGAGCTAGATGGATTGCTGGAGAAAATATCAACAGTAAAAAAAACTTTATCAATTCAAAAGGAAAAATTGATGGCATGGTTTATGACTGGTTTTGCAAGGTTCGAAGTCAAAACATTCCAGTATCGGGACCAATTGTACAAGAGAAAGCCAAGGAAATAGCTTTAAGCCTTGGAGTTAAAGACTTCGCTGCATCTAACGGTTGGCTGCAAAAATTTCGCATTAGACACAACATAGCATTTCGATGGGTATCAGGTGAAGCCTCTGCTGTTAACCCGGAAGACGTTGAACAATTTTTGAAAAAAACTTCCAGCACTTTTAATAGGTTATAAACCCCAGGACATTTATAATGCCGATGAAACCGGTCTTTTTTTTTAGAGCATTGCCCAACAAAACTCTTGCTTTCAAATCGGAAAACTGTCGCGGTGGAAAATTGTCCAAAGAACGGTTAACAATTTTACTTTGCGCTAATTTAGCAGGGGAAAAAGAAAAACCCCTCGTGATTGGAAAAGCTGCACGTCCCAGAGCCTTTGCATCCGTCGATATTAAGCGGTTGCCAATAATATGGCATTTTAACAAAAAAGCGTGGATGACACGCGAGTTAATGACTCAATGGCTGAAGGATTTCGACCGAAAAATTAGGCAGCAAAATCGAAAAATTTTGCTTTTTCTAGACAATGCAACCTCTCATCCTCGCGACTTGCAATTACGAAACATAGAAATTATTTTTGTTCCAAGCAACACGACATCAGTTTGCCAGCCGTTAGATCAGGGCATCATTAAAAATTTTAAAGTTCAATATCGAAGCATGCATGTTAAACACATCTTGGCAAGCATTGACACTTCTTCGGCGAAGAAACCAATTAACGTCTTGGAGGCTGTGCATTTTATAAAAGCAGCATGGATTAAGGTGCAGCCAGAAACAATTATAAATTGCTTCAGAAACGCTGGATTTCACAAAAATGATCCTGAATCAAACGAACTCAACCCTGAGGATGACTTGCCCTTATCAACGTTGGCTTCAATTTTTCAGTTGGCGAAGACATTTGGGCAGGACTACTCCGAAGCCACAGAATTCCTCGAAATTGATAAAGAATTAGCCACTGAGTCCCCACCAACACTCCCAGAGCTTGAGATGGACTGTACCAATAGCGAAATCTGCTTAGATGAAGAGGATTCCGACACTGAAGAGCCTGATGAAGAATCAGACGTGCAGTCAAATCAAGCAGCTTTGAAGACAATTTTATCATTAAAGTTATTTTGTAAAAAGGATTATATTGCCTTCGAGCATTTAAAACATTTAGAGGAACGTATTCAAACCCTGTTCTTGGAAGAAAAAGAGAAAATGCTACGACAGTCTACAATTTCCGAATTTTTCGAAAAAACGAATATAAAAAAAAAATGTATAAGTATGTATTTAGTTTTTCAGCTTTTAAGAAAAGAAATAAAATTGAAATGTTACTAAAAAGGTTCTCAGAGGTTTTAAAACATTTTATTTTGTAATACTCCTTTTGGACGGACACCTGTCTTAAGCGGACAAAAATTTGTCGACGGTTGGTCTTTTTTTTTATTAATATATTTTTTTTTTAAAAAAGAAAAAGAGAGTTAAGTTTGTATAGGCTATATTGTATGTCCGATCCGCTTTTTTTTTTTTTTTTTTTTATAATAAAGGCCCTCGATTTCGTTGGTGTGTACATAGGATGGCGTTAGATGTGCTTTTACCCATCCTGAAGTGAATACTTTCATAAATAATACCAATTTTTAAACAAATTTTCGAAAATGGGAGATAAATTTGTATGGGGGCTTTACCTAAACATGGGCGTGGTACCTTGGATTTGACATTGGATGATATAAAACGTTTTTTTTTTCCTCAATTTATAGTGAATAAGTGCATAAAAAAGCAAATTTTCATACAAAAATGGGCTTAAAATTTGTATAGGGAATATACCTCAGAGTGGGTGAGACATTTTAAATTTAACATACAAACTACCTAGGACTGAGGAAAGCTTAAGTTTCGAGTTTCAGCGAAATGACTTTGCAACAGTCAGACAGAGAGGAAGACGGACAGAAGGACGGACCGGCGCACATGGCTAGATCGACTCGTCTCAACGAGCTGATCAAGAATATATTTACTTTATGGAATCTCCTATTGTCTCCTATAGTGGGTTATAACTTCATGACACACTTAATATACCCGTTTACAATATGTATAAAGGGTATAAAAAATGACTCGAAAATATACACAGATGCCATCTGAAATTTTATAATATTATATATATTAGTCAAAAGGTCTTAGTTTTTTCTATCCAAAACTGTACAAAAAATTTTTATTCGATTCATAGTTGAATGAGTTTATTTGCCACATAAGTAAAAGTCCAGATTTTGGTAGTTTTCCACTAATTTCAAATATCCAGTTTTTTTATACTAGACCAGACCTACAACCCCTACTGTAAAACTTCCCAGCTATAAACTTTTTTTTTTTTTTTGAAAAAAATTGAAACATGAATATTTGACTTTTAATTATTTCTCGAAAACAATCGGGTTGTTTTCAATTTTTGCGGTATGTATACGAACCAAGAACCATGCATGGTTATTGTTGACATTTTATTGAATCCTAATGACCGCTTGAAGCAGAGAACACCACTACCGAACTCAATTGATGCATATAAGCCGAACACTAAAGGAAAAAATAGTCGGAACATGCCGATACGAATAACTGATTTATGATTTTCGACCGCACGTTGCAAAACCAGTCAAAACGTACCTCGAAACCGTCAAATGGGAAAACGCCATTTTCTCCAAAAATAAGTTCTTCCGACTATTCCCAATTGGTGCGGCTGATTCGTCATACCTAGTTCATGGACTACTTTAAAAGACGAGTTGTTCTCCTGAACTGGTAAACGTAAATTACCAGTAAAATGGAATGAAATTGTTGCTAGCGATGAAAAATATTTCAAATAATCCATTTGTAACAATTTCTTTTTCATAATAAAGCAGAACATTTCGAAAAAAAGGGTGAGGACTAATGTATACACCCAATATTTATGTATTGTATATTTTTTTTTTTTCATTTATATTTACCCTACGGAACAATTTAGTTGATATAAATTTCACATAGAACAAAAATCATAAATATGTATAACAGACAATCTAAATGTATCTGCGTATAAATGTTTGTATGTATGTTCGCATGTGGCATCATATTTACAAAATAATAAAAACACATACGTTCATCTAAAAACAAATATGTACACAAAGACCAACAAAGACAGACAGACACACAGACAGACTGAGTGCTACCGGGTTATATAGAAATACAAATAGAAAGCAACTAGAGCCAAAAGGATGGAAGAACAGCAAAAACATGGAAGAAAATGATTTTGTTATCGTACGCGCATAAAAACACAAAAATCAAAATGAAATACATTGCAGAAAAAAAATCGAAAAAAAAAGATACTATATCAAGTAATGAAGTTGCGCTACATAAACTAAAAGATAATTGAAAAAAAAAGTCTTTAAATATGTATGCCAATATGCCTTACAATGGCACAAGTATGTAGTGTGTGATTTGCTGTAAGAAAATGTTTTATTGTATATTTTATTCTCGAAAAAAAACTATGTCAAAATAAATATTGAATTTCAGCATAAACATTGACTAACAAAATAACAAATACACACATTGTATGTATATGACTTTGGTTCGTTATTTGGCAATTTAAGTCATTTCCAAAATTCTGTAATAAAAAATGCATTTCGAAAGTTAAATATGTGCTTTAAGATTAATAAATATTGTGCTTTGTAACCACTTAAAATATATTTTTAAAGCTCAACAAAAGGAAAATAATCTTAATTGCATAAGACAATAAAATAACAATTACAAATGATTCTGATCTAAATCAACGCAGACAAAAGATTCAAACAAAAATAAACAAAAAAAAAAAAAATCATTTCAAAAGTATCTTTGTATCTTTTAGTTGCAAAAAAGAAAACGCGAGACAAAACAAAAAACTGCATTATTTTAATGACTTAATGCACAATTGGTCAAATGGTGCATTTAAAGTGGAAAAACATTCATAAAAACTCATACATAGACAACACAGATACAGATACACAAAGACAAATGCAGAAATGTATGCATTTATATAAGATACATTGCGACGCAATACTTGACACTGATTGTGCGAGAAGTGGCATGCAACATAAAATAAAGTGTATGTAGTGCGCTGCTTTTAAATGAAATCTAAGCATAAATAAGTGAGAGTGAAAAGGATATATAAAGGGTACGTTTTTTTAGAGCTATAAAGTATGGGCTCAAAAGTTATTAAAACTAAGTCAAAGCACATTTTAAACCTCGTACATATATAAGAACAGTTTCGATCAGTAAAAGAACACCCATTATTAAGTTGCATAATTAATGGACGCAAAGAAGTTTGATAGTGTAAGACGTTAGCAACATTAAAATGTATGCAAATATTCGAGGGAAGTTTTATAACATTGAAAAGAGATCTATCACACATACTGTAAAAGGATAATACCAGTTTTTCGCATTAAAGCAGGCATCATTCACCATAAAGTAAATATATATTTTTGAATAACTCGATGGGATGAGTTTGTTTTTAAGTTCGGATCAGTATTGCCCACATACAAACTATTTTCGAAATTTTTTTTAACTAAAAAGTTTTATATTATATTTTTGTATAAAACCATTGACCCCAACGAACCCCGCCTTCACAAATAACTATTTACGTAACCAACGATCTTACTTCTAAAAAAATTCTTTATTTATTCTTTCAAATCAACTTCATCGCCTTCAATGTACTCCCTTTCCCAATGCAATACGTTTATGCCAAAGGATTTTCCAATCTTCGGAACAGTTGAAAAATTCGATTTTAGGGATGGCCTTTAGCTCCTTCATCGCGGCGGCTTAAGGAACGATGTGAGTCGATTTTTATACCCGCCACACATAGTGTGAAGGGTATATTCAGTTTGTCTAAAAGTTTGTAACGCATTGAAGGAGACGTCGTAGACCCCATAAAGTATATATATTCTTGATCAGCTCAACGAGACGAATAGAATCTTTTTCGTTGAAGATAACGGGTGATTTTTTTGAGGTTAGGATTTTCATGCATTAGTATTTGACAGATCACGCGGGATTCAGACATGGTGTCAAAGAGAAAGATGCTCAGTATACTTTGACATTTCATCATGAATAGACTTACTAACGAGCAACGCTTGCAAATCATTGAATTTTATTACCAAAATCAGTGTTCGGTTCGAAATGCGAAAATCCGCTTTTTTATCGACAAATTTTGTTCAGCGATGAGGCCCATTTCTGGTTGAATGGCTTCGTAAATAAGCAAAATTGCCGCATTTGGAGTGAAGAGCAACCAGAAGCCGTTCAAGAACTGCCCATGCATCCCGAAAAATGCACTGTTCGGTGTGGTTTGTACGCTGGTGGAATCATTGGACCGTATTTTTTCAAAGATGCTGTTGGACGCAACGTTACGGTGAATGGCGATCGCTATCGTTCGATGCTAACAAACTTTTTGTTGCCAAAAATGGAAGAACTGAACTTGGTTGACATGTGGTTTCAACAAGATGGCGCTACATGCCACACAGCTCGCGATTCTATGGCCATTTTGAGGGAAAACTTCGGAGAACAATTCATCTCAAGAAATGGACCGGTAAGTTGGCCACCAAGATCATGCGATTTGACGCCTTTAGACTATTTTTTGTGGGGCTACGTCAAGTCTAAAGTCTAAGAAATAAGCCAGCAACTATTCCAGCTTTGGAAGACAACATTTCCGAAGAAATTCGGGCTATTCCGGCCGAAATGCTCGGAAAAGTTGCCCAAAATTGGACTTTCCGAATGGACCACCTAAGACGCAGCCGCGGTCAACATTTAAATGAAATTATCTTCAAAAAAGTAAATGTCATGGACCAATCTAACGTTTCAAATAAGAACCGATGAGATTTTGCAAATCTTATGCGTTTTTTTTTTAAGCTCTTAAGCTCTTAAAAATCACCCTTTATAAAGATATTAAGCTGAAATTTGGAACTTAAGCTTTTCTCGGCAACGAATATTATGAGTTCGAGAATTAGAGTGCCACGCCCATTTTTAGGTATAGCCCCCATACAAACTTACCGTTTTTTTCCGATTTTTTTGTATAAAAATTGTAATTATTTATGAATGTATTCGCTCCCAATTGTGTAAAAACATTTCTTTTGTCATCCAGTGTCAAAACCAAAACGCCACGCCCTCTTTTAGGCATAGCCACCATATAAACTTTCCGTTTTTGTCCGATTTTTTGTAAAAAAACTAATTATTTATGCATATATTCACTCAAATTTGGTTAAAAACACTTCTAATGTCATCCAATGTTAAATCAGATGTGCCACGCCCATTTTTTGGTATAGCCCCCATACAAACTTTCCGATCATTTTCGATTTTTGTATGAAAATGGTTATTATTTATTCATGTATTTACTCCATATTGGGTAAAAACTCTTCCAATATCATGGCGCCACGCCCATTTTCAGGTGTTTCTTGCATACAACTTTACCGCCCATTTGCAGATATATTCGAGAAACATGTTGTTATACATATCTGTATTTTTAGCTCAAAATTTGAAATTAATATTGTGTGTAAACTTGGGTGACCACTGATGATTACACATAAACTCTTTAAAGATTTGTGTGACGGGTATATAAGCTTCGGTTCTACCGAAGTTAACGTTTTTTCTTGTTTTTATACCCGTTACACATAGCGTAAACGGGTATATTCAGTTTGTCCGAAAGTTTGCAACGCATTGAAGGAGGCATCGGAGACCCCATAAAGTATATAAATTATTGATCAGCTCGATGAGACGAATCGACTTAGCCATGTCCGTCTGTCTGTCTGTTGCGATGGCTGTTACTCGGAAAATTTTAAAGATATTTACCTGAAATTTGAAACTTAAGCTTTTTGTGCTCCTAGGCAGTTTGTATGTCAGAACCAAGGTGCCATGCCCATTTTTAGATATAGCCCCCATACAAACTTACCACTTTTTACAATTTTTTGTATGAAATTACGTATTATTTAGGAATATATTCACTCTAAATTGGGTAAGAAAACTTCATATGTCATCCAATGTCAAATCTAAGACCCGCGCCCATAAGTCAATTAAATGAAGACCAAAAAATCGCTCGTGTAAAAAAAAAATTAGTGAAATTTTGAAGAAAAAAACAGATTTGTGTCATCGACCACCCTCCGTATTCTCCTGATCTATCACCATGCGACTATTTTCTGTTCCCTAAACTGAAAACTGCCATGAAAGGAGCGTTTTACGATGATATTCCAGCCATTCAAGCAGCCGTGACACAGGTATTAACGAACATTTCTTTAAAAGCGAGTAACTTTTTAACCTGTCAACCAATTTACATGAAGTTGACTGCATTTGAAAGGTGAGACCTGTACCTTTCTAATTTTAAATATACAAGAAGTCCCCTTATAAATTGAACATACAGTGAAGTTATCAGATGGGACAAGATCCAATGCAAATAATAGTGGTGGCAGTTTTAAAATATATCGATATTTGTCGATACTCTAACTAAAAATCGATAATTTCGATATGTAACATAGATTCATTTAAAAAAAAAAAAAATGAAATAAAATAAAATAAAAATAAAACAAGAAAAAGTTAACTTCGGTTGGACCGAAGTTTATACTATATACCTGTTACACATCATTTGAAGTTTATAGACCTTCGTGTGCAGCATTTGTATTAAATTTTATTTAAAAATACTAAACAAATTAAATATATTCTTAAAAATTTAGGAATTCGCGGTCCGATTTGGACCAAATTTAAACTGAAGATTTGGCATGGTATAAGAGACATTTGAACCATATTTGGAGCCATTCGCTTTATAAATAAATTGTTTTCTTATAAGAACTTGACAAAATAATGTACTTTTGTATGGGAGCAATGTCTAAAAATGGGCGTGGCACATTGATTTTAACATAGAAAGTACACAGGACCTAGAAAAGCTTAAGTTAAAAATTTCAGCCCAATATCTTTAAAACTGAGCGAATAAATCGCGCAGCAACAAACAGACAGACGGACAGACGGAGAGACATACGGACATGGCTAAATCGATTCGTCTCGTCGAGGTGATCAAAAATATGTATACTTTATAGGGTCTACGATGCCTCCTTTAATGCGTTACAAAATTTCCGACAGACTGAATATACCTGTTTACACTAGTGTAACAGCTATAATAAAATTAATTGTCATCTGATCGATTTGACATTAATATAAGATCCGTTTAATGATCCGCATATCGATAATTGTCTCGATATAAAAACAAGGAAAAACATTAACTTCGCTGGAACTGAAGCTGAAATACCCATTACTTTTAATAGTTAATATGTTCACCAGGTGCTTAGATTAAATTTTTCAATGGATTTGGTAAAATTTGTATGGAGGCTTTATACTATATTAGCCCGATCCTTACTATATCAAAAGTGCTCACTTAGGTTTACATTGGAATTGATTTTACCAAATTTTGATACAAAAACTCTTAAATAGGCGGTAGGTTTGTATGGGGTCTAAACCTAAAAATGGGCGTGGCACCTTGGATTTGACATTGGATGACATGAGAAGTGTTTTCTCCCAATATGAAGTAAAAACTTCTATAAAAAAATACCTTTTTTTATACAATAATTCGAAAATGGGCATTAAGTTTGTATTGAGCTATGCCTAAAAATGGGCATGGCACCTTTATTCTGACGTACAAACAGGAAGAAAAGCTTAAGTTTAAAATTTCATGTCAATATCTTAAAAACTTTCTGAATAAAACGCATCAAAGCAGACGGACAGACAGACGGACACACGGACAGACAGATGGACATGACTCAATCGATTTGTTTCATCGAGCTGACCAATAATATATATACTTTGTGGGGTCTCCGATGCCTCCTTTAATTTGTTGCAAACTTTTGGACAAACTGAATATGCCCGTTAACACTATGCGTAACGAGTATATAAATTGGATATAATATCAATTTTTCTATATTTCTCTTAGCTCTGGCATAAGAAAGATGAGACAGCAGCAGTAATTGCGTTGTGTGTGCTGAGAAGATAATTTCAAAAATATTAAAATATTATTTTATGAAACCAAAACTGTAAACCGAAGTAATTTTTGTGTCACGAATATGTTTTTTTCCATATTATTTTTGAACTTCCCTCGTACTAATATAGTTTCTTTATTCTATTTCAATTTCACTACTCGGCTTTCAAACACAGCTCACTCACGCTTTCAATCATTTAGCTTTCAACTGCATTTGTGGCTCACCTCATTTCTTTCAACAACATTCAAGTGCACTGATGTAAGTTTGCATTTAATTTAATGTTTTTTTTTTTTTTTTTGTAATTTCTATTCAACTATTTTCTTCTTCTTTATTTCTTGTGTCTCTTACGCGTCTTTTTATCTTTGTTGAATTTTATTTAATCTGGCTTTTGCATTACATTGTGTGTGTGGTTCTAACCTAATTTTCTACTCTTAATTGTTTCATTATGAAAAGCAAACAAAGCGAACAAAAAAAAAAAGAAACAGCATACAAAAGAAAATCTAAGCGTAAAGCAGAGCAGTAGGTATGGAGCAGGAATTGAAGAAAAGATGTTACCACATAAGCTAAAGCAAGGCAGAAACACATAAAACCAAAAGCAATGCATTACAAAAAAAAAAAAAAATGGAAAAAAAAGAGAATAAGACAAAAAATGCAGCAATTGTGGGCAGCTTGACAAATGGCTACAATAACAACAACATTGAATGAATGAATGAATGAAGAGACTCAAATGGAATAAGCAGATGAGATGAGTGCAAGAATGAGGATGAGGCTAAGGGTGGGGCATGTAATTCACTTGGCTTTTAACTTGATTGGTTGTAACTGTATTTTTTTCTTTGCTGTCGTTTTTTGGTTACATTTGTTGTTTTTGTAATTGTTGCATTTGCATGCAGCCAACGTTGTGTATATGTGTGTGTGTGTATGTTGACCACATTTGTATGTGTGTGTGTGGCTATGCGCCTTTATTGCGGTTAATTAAAAACAAACAATGGTCGCCAACATACACACACACACACACACATGTACATGTACACATACTTAAATATATACAGAATTGCATTGAACTAATATAAACAATTACAAAAGACATTTTACACTAAAGCTATTGAAAAAGCTAACAAATATGTATGAACGTAAATAAAAAAAGTTAAAAGAAATACTTGAAGGCCTTGAAACAATTAAATACACATACATATTTATGTATGTGTATGTGCATGTGTACAAAACTATGAGTTAATTAAGTTTAAGCTGCAAACTTCATGCCTACATGGCCTGTCCATGACCTCAATAAAATTGCACGCCTAAAATAACGCTTAATGCCACACAGTGCCACAAACATTTAAGTCGGTACAAATACATAGCAAAATGGCTCAAAATCAAATTAGGCAAATAAATCTGCAGATTAATACAAATAAGTCGAGGAAAAAAATAAACATTGACATTTCACAACAAATGCATTACACAAGGTGCGATTTAAAAGTAACAAAACAAAAAAATAAAAATAAAAATAATTTAAAATAAATCAAGGAAAGTTTTAGAGAGAGAGAGAAAGAGAGCTAAGTGAATATATAATATATGCCGTTGTCTAATAATTAATTAATTTAATAATAATAAAAATTCCAGATTCGAAGCTTGGAATTTTTAGTGTTTAAAAAAAACCATGAAACATAATTAAAGCTGCTCCCCAAAGAGAAGTTTTCGCAACGCCGAAATTAAAAATGTCTTCGAAAATCAAAAACAATATATGCATTAATTTAAGACATTGATACAATTTGTAAAATTTAAAATTCATAATTGTAAGTCATGAGCTAGCTTTCCGGATCGGTTGGCTATATATAAATAATTCAAATTAGAGCAATGAAGTGGGCTGATGAGTTGTCATGGCAGTCAATAAAACAGCGTTCTCCCCACTGCCGTTTACATTTTTCATGATTTTTACTTTTCTCGTTGAAAATTAAAAATGAATTAAAAGATTTCTAAAAGTTTAGAAATTGTGGGTCGGACCGATCTCAACTATTTTTATAGTGCAAAATTTTTTTTGATAAAAGAAGCATTTGCACCATATTTGAAGCCAATAATATTTTTTTTTTTTGTACAAGAATTTGAAACATTGTTGTATGTTGTTTGTTTGGGGGATAAAAAGGGGCGAAACATTGATTTACATACAAAGTATTGAGGAAAAATTTCAGCTCAATATCTTTAAAACTGGGTGAGAAAAGTTTGTAAAGCATTTAAGTAGGCGTTGCAGTCCTTATTAAGCAAAGCTATATCCGTCGCGAAGTTTTTAAAATATTAAATTGAAAATTCCAACTAAAGCTTTTCACTGATTTCGGCATTTTGTAAAACAAAGTCCCCATACTAACATAAAGTCCATTTTCGATTATTTTTTATGAAAAAAATTTAATACACTCTTAATCAGGTAAAAACTTGTCGAATGGCAATCCATCTAAACACTACAGATTTTATAAAGATGGGGCTACTATAGTACAACTGTGACCAAAAACTAGTCGGAACTAGTTTTATAAATCAAAAATCTTTATTTATTCTTACTCATCAATTTTGTCCCCTTTAAAATAGTTTCCTCCCGATATAATACACTTATGCCACCGCTTCTTCCAGTCCTTGAAGCATGCCAAACAGTCTTCATCCAGTCCAAATAACCTTCAGAGCGCGCCCCGATTCACGTTGAATGTGTTTAATCGACTCAAAATGGTTTCATCGGAGTGGTCTTTTGAGTTTTGGAAATAGACAGAAGTCACACGGAGCCAAATCAGGTAAATAATGTAGTTGCCGAACGATATTGGTTGCATTTTTGGCGAAAAAGTCGCGAAAAATTAGTTCAGAAAATTCAAGAAAACATTTTTGGTACCAGTCGAGGCCTGAAACGTTCGAGGCCCAAAACACCTTTCATAATGGTATTATTTGATACTTTTGATACGCTAATTTAATCAAAAATGTCTCTTATAATTGATAGACGGTGTGCAAGCATTAATTTTGGATGTGAGGGATGTGACCAGGGAGCTCTTCATCTTTAACGCATTTTTACAATCTTTGAACAATTTATACCATTCATATGTTCTTGATTTTGGTAGAGCTCGGTCCCCGTAACCCTTCTTCAATAATTTCAACGTTTCTACAGCGTTTATTCCATTCAGATAACAAATTTTGATCGCACTCCTTTGTTGAATAATTTCATATGTTGTAAAAATAGCCAAAAAAACAAGAGTAACTCAAACACTAATGAATATTTTAACATATAATTTGGCATGGAAGTCAGTTACAGTTGTACCAATTAAAAAAAAAAAATATACATATATTGAGCGAAAATATTTACCCGCGTAATTTAAATCGATTTAAATTCCGACTTTTTGTACACAGTATAACCAATAAACATGTTCAACATCTACTCTTGGCTTTTTTCAAATATAAATATTTTGAAATTTTTGTATTTTTAGCTAAAACTTTTCACAAATGATTCTTATATGAGCCCCAAAATATTTTCGTAACTTGAGTCTTAGGGACCCATTAAACCAAAGCACTGATTTTTATTTTTTTTTATTGTTTTATTTAAACTATAATTTTTAACTTCTCGATCATACCTTGTATAAACTTGCAAATTCCTATGGCAACATAAAAACAAATTAAGCCAAAATTTTATATAATAACAACTTTTACTTGAGCAGCCTGCAGCAAAACAGATGAAATGAAATGAATGCAGATAAAGAGCGTTGAGGCGAACATAAAGGCGATTCTAATCTAATAAACCGCGTCAAGTTAATATATAGACAAAAGTTATCTTATTAATTCTTAGATACATTTCACACATAAACACACACACACACACACACACACACATTTAAAAGCACACAAACATATTAAAGTTGAAGTTAATGCTAGCAATCAAATGTGATAAATATTACGAAATATTGTAGCATAATTTTCGGCGCAACTAATCCGACAGAAATAACGCTTAGCCAATATTATACGCGTATTTAAGCTTAATATAAATGTATTACTAATTTGATTCTATTTTATTCTCTTTTTTTTTTTTCCTTTTTTTTATTATTTGTATTTTTTCATTCCAATTGGTTTGGCATTTTGTTGGCAAATAGTTCACTTGGCGGCCACAAAGTTAGCGGCTTGGCATAAATCCTTGAATAAACATCTCTAAAGACAGTGTCTGGAATAAAAGGGTCTGCATGAAAATAGAATGATATGTATAGCATATACTTTTGGCAGTTATGATTAATGACTAATTTGTTTCTTTAGTTTAGTTTGGGTTTGTTTTGCATTAAGATTGATTTCAACGCAACAGTTTGAGGTCATTTTGCTAAAATGTTACTTCAAATGAGTGAATTATGTATTTGGAAAAAAAAAAAAAGAAAAAAAATGGTACAAAAACAACAAATTAAATGCGAATTGACTAAAAAAGTTATTGCTTATTGATTGCAACTCATAAAAAACTGTTTGACTGTGAAAGGATGCTTGTATTATAAAATCTATTAGAAAAAAATACTTAATATGTCTAACTAAAACAAAAAAAAAATATTTTGCATAAAATTCGCTTAATATGAGTCAGCGAATTTTTATTTAGGAATTATCTTCAAGAAAAATAAAACGAAATTACGTAATTGACTTTGAGTAGAGTTGAAATTTTACATTAAAATTCACACAGAGACATTTGTTTCGATATACGATGACACGCTTTAAAAATTTTATACTGTTTTTAAAGTTTCTAAAGTTAAGTCGTATCTTACTACTCTACCTAATTGTATTGGATTTTCATACAAAATCTTTAAATATGGGTTATATTTCTGTATGGGGACTATACCTAAAATTGTTGGTCCTACCCATATTAGGACATTTTATTGGGACTATGCTAGACATAATTTATTCCAAATTTAGACTTCCTAGAATAAGAAACAATGACGTTTTTATACAAAAACCCACAATTTCGGGGTAGATTTGTATGGGGGTTCCCCTTAAAATGGGGCTAGAGAAAACAGTTGCAATTGCCCACTTGACGGCTTAGGAGAGCTTAAGTTTAAATATGGTGGTCCTATCTCATGTAGTCTCCGAGATAATCTCTCTCATACGGCAGACAGCAGGACAGACAGACAGACGGACAGACATAGCTAG
This sequence comes from Leucophenga varia, assembly GCA_018903435.1. Taxonomy (NCBI): domain Eukaryota; kingdom Metazoa; phylum Arthropoda; class Insecta; order Diptera; family Drosophilidae; genus Leucophenga; species Leucophenga varia. Next base: position 38,650 of record JAEIFJ010002075.1, on the reverse strand, counting down.
TTCGACTCCCCTTCCAATGCTGATCAAGAATATATATACTTTATAGGGTCTATGTAGCCTCCTTCTGCCTGTTACATACATTCGCACAAACTTAATATACCCTTTTACCCTTTTGGGGGGTACAGGATATAAAAAAAAGAATTTGGAAGCATTGTCAGATGAACAGTTAGAAGAGTTCATCGATTTCGCTGAAGTTTAAATAGTCCCGTGAAAAGCTATCGACCAATTTTTATTTTCTTGGTTGGTGCAAATGTCCTTTATTAAACGCCATCTGTTAGTTATTATATTTACATTTGTTGTCAAATTGAGTCGAAATTGGATAAAATTGTGGAAAAAGAGACACCATTCGGCTCAATGTTGACTGGTTTGCAAGTCATATTCATAAGCCTATGTCTCGTCTCCAGTTATGATGCGTTTCTTGAAGCTGGAGTCAGAATTAGCTCGAGAAAGCATGACTTCAGCGACCTCCTTACGATGCGCTTTTTCGGAACGAGTCGAGCAACGACGCGGCTCATACCCAATATACCAATCAAAATGTTCTCAGCGGATATATGAGAGATGTTTACCCCACCTCAATGATTTTAAAGTACCATTTTCGTCGTTCGTAATGGTCGTTGGTCGTCGGATCAAGGCGAATCTCGGCCTAATTGTGCATCTAGTACCTCTCATATGCTTGTGTTTTTGACATATATGATTCACTATAGGCTTCTTGCAACATCTTAAACGTATTGGCACAAAAAATATTGTTTGCAAAACAAAATTCTGGCTAACCGATGCTACTTTGGTCTCGGTGGGCAATGAGGTAGGGTTTTAGAAAACAAAACAAACTCTACAAGACGCTGATTATCCCAGTCTGATGTATGGCGCAGAAACATGGGTCATGTCGAGGCTGACAAAACGTTGGGTACATTTGAGAGAAAAATTCTTCGTAAAATCTGGCGCTGTCAGAGTGGACAGTGGTTACCGTTTCCGTGAATCGAGCTGTACCAGCTATATAAGGACATCGATATAGCCAGGCGCATCAGGTACAAACGGTTGCCTGGGCTGGCACGTGCTCGGATGGATGAAGACCTCGGCGAGACGGTACATATAAAAACGTGGACGAAATCATAGGGGCACGACAGCGGGGAGCCGCCGCTGCGTTGGAAAGATCAGGTTCTGGAGGACGTCGAAAGATCGGGATCAGATTTGTATCAGGGAAGAACTATAACATATGGTTTTGTTACTTTTAAGGCTACTTATAAGAAGTTAAATAATAAAGACAAAAAAAATTTGTTGTAAACTTTTTGCTCCAGAGTTTTGTACATGGTACGCCCCTTTAAAAGATTGACTCACTTTGATGGTGCTAAAAATTAGCCGACACCTTTTTCGGAACGATTAAAATAATAATTTCGGAACTTATTATACGAGAATGTATGTCGATCATTTCGATACCATACAACGGTGCTGGCAATAATAATAATTTATCAGACGCAAAGCCACATCAAATATTTTTATTCGCTTATCGCAAACAATTTCCGACTTTTCTTACCATTTACTTTATTTTGACAACTTCTACACTTCGCAGCCACTGTAAGCGTATTTACAAGCCACAGGTAGTAGGAAAGTTTAGGCACAATAAGATGTTTCAGACTTAGATTAATAATTTCGGTCAAAATTTTGTTTGCTTTTGTTGATTAATCAAGAACCGGGGTGGAAGCTACCGACCGACAAAAAAAAAATCAAAGAAAGTAGAGGATATTCCAAAGAATTTTTAACATCAATTTAATGAGTCGATGCAAACAGTGTATTTTGGAAAGATGTTTTGTTCAAAAGAAGAATTCCCAACGAAACATTTGCGGAGATGACTAAAATAAACAAGCAAAAACGTTAACTTCCGTACCACCGAAGCTCAAGTACCCGTCCAAAAAATGGAAAGGTAGCATATTTATAGGATAACAGTAGAAGTGATTTTACACAGATTGGAGTGAAGGTATATCCATAAATAAGAACTATTTTCAGTATAAAAATAAAGGGCGTTAGGTTTGTATAGGGGCCATATCGTAGGACGTGGAACCTTTTTTTTGATTTTGGATGCAGTAAAATAAATACATTCATAAATAATATTTTCATACAAAAAATGAAAAAATGGTAAGTTTGTATGGGGTTTATATCTAAAAATGGGCGTGGCATCTTGGTTTTGTCATCAAACTGCCTAGGAGCACAAAAACCTTAAGTTTAAACCAGGTCAATATCTTTAAAACTTTCCTATAGACAGACGACGGACATGGCTAAATCGATTCGTCTCGTTGAGCTGATCAATATTATGTATACTTTATGGGGTCTCCGATGCCTCCTTTAATGCGTTACAAACGTTCCGACAAACTGATAATACCCTTCACACTATGTGTGGCGGGTATAAAAAGAATATCTAGAAATAAACTGACCGGTAATCATACGGAAATATAATGGGTGTTGTCGATCTAATGGACGGTCTCATGGTTCTACATAACATTCCCGCTAAAACTCGAAGTTTAATGATTCAACTTTTTTATCATTTTGTGGACATGACTGCCACAACCGTGACCCTTCCGAGGTGATTCTGTGACTTAAGGTGGCAATTTTTTTAAGTTTCCTAGAAATCTTTGAACAAAAGCTGCTGTACTTCTTACCTTAAATGATAAACGAACTGGGTCGACCAATATTGCTATGCTCTCCATCGACTAACCCATCAAATGTTCTAAAAAAAAAACATGTTGCAGATGTGATGGCCATTTTCCTATTTGGAACCATAAAAATGGAAAAATGGTTGCAAACATTATAAAAAATCAGATACTCAGATTGTATAAAATGTAATCTGCGTTTATGAGGTACTGCTGAATAAAAATTATGAGTAATATGTTTCATTCGTTGATTTTTTCATTTCTTGCTATTAAAATTTGTTTTCGTCTGGGAATCATTCCAGTCAATATTTTTGTAGAAAAATTTTAACTTAAGCCAATATTTACTTAGCAAAAAAATTATCAACTTTATTGAAGATAATTTTTCGTCCCTACCTGTTAGAGTGTTTTTTACTTGAAACAAACAAATAAAAAAAAACTTAAAGCGAATTTTTCACTGCGAAATACAAAATTTGCATGCAAATCTTTTTTTAGAAATAACACAGCAAAAGCGCTTTGTAATTTTATATTCACTTGATTAAAAAAAAAAAAAATGCTATTTAGTGCATAAATATGTATAAAAATATAATCTACTAATGTTTTCTATTTCCAAAGTCTCTGTCATACATAAATTGACCCCATTTATCTATTACAAAAGCAACATAAACTATTGCAAAACAAATGCAGACAGCATGAAAAACAAAGCAAACAAAAAAATAAAAATAAATAAAAAATAAATATAAAAAGCAACGCATTGAACTGTAACGCTTAAAAAGAAAATGGATAGAAAACAGGACAATGCTACTGTTCGCTGTTTAAAGTATCCTTTTGCTTAAAAAAAACAAAATAAATAAAAAAACTGAAACAACAACAACAAAGGTCGAAAAAAAAGACAACTGAGCAAAATTAAGCACTTGTGCTGTGCTCCATGTTTCTTATGCTTGTTGTAGCTTGTTTATGGTTAGTTGATTTCAACATAAGATAAAACATTTATTTTCTGTCGCTTTTAATATTTTATTATTGTATACAATCTATGTATGTCGTCCTCTTCTTATGTTTAGATACTTAAAACAACAACAACAATATTAGATAGAAATTTTTAGAAAATTAAGAGCAAATACATATAAAAATAAAACAGAAAAAAAAAAATTAAATAAAATGCATAAACTGAAAGACAAAAGAAACAACAGCAACAAGCAAAATTACGACGACATCAAAATGGCGTCGAATTTGAAATTTCAAGCGCAAAGAAAAAATTAAATTTCTAAAATTTTTATTATGTCTCTAAATTTTTGAATTTCCAAAAAGCCAAGCATATGCAGCGTATCTAACCGTGCACATACATAGAAAATTTAAATATATCAGCTGCAGCCCAGTTTTAATTCACACCTTATCTAAATGTACTGTGCAACCTTCATTCCCGAATACTCCTGGAATTTCATAAGAAACTCAGTTAGCTTTCTAATGAGTCAGATGCGACTAAATGCAACTCTTTCTATTCCAGTGAAAAAAACTTCTACAAATTCCAAGTCAAAGAGGTCGCTGAGGTCGGAAACCTTTTCAAGAGGTCATAATACTAGCTTACAAATTTTGATTTTGTGGAAGTATCTGAGTTCTCATAGATGTATTCCGATGTATTTTGGACCGTAGACTAAAAAAAAATGGTCACGAAAAATGTATATTTCGATAAATAAAAGGGGTACCCCTATAAAAATCAAAAAAATCCCATGGTAAAAAGAGTTATTTTCAATTAAAACAAGAAAGAATGCTGAAGACGATTATGCCACCTGTACCTAATCTTGATGTACCTTAATTAAGTCTTATCTGAGTACCATAATATTGTACTGAATTTTCATACAAAAACTCCAAAAAAAGTGGGATAAATTAGTATGGGGGCTATATCTAAATTTCTTTTTGGTCCTACCCAAATTGTGATATTTCATATGTGGACTATCATAGGCATAAAATATACCAAATTTGAAGTTCCTAGAATAAGAAACAAAGAAGTTTTTCATAAAAGCCCAAAATTTGGGAACGATTTGTATGGGAGCTACCCCTTGAAGTTGGATTTGAGAAAACCCGTTTGCTGTCGTAGTCTTCGAAATAATCTCTCAGCATGAAAGACAGACGGACAGACGGACGAACTGACAGACATAGCTATATCGACTCGCCTTTTATTGCTGATCAAGAATATATACTTTAAAGGGTCTATCATGCTCCCTTCTACCTGTTTTATACATTTGGACAAACTTAATATACCCTTTTTCCTCTCTTAATAGGGGTGCCCTCTTAAATCAATAAATAAAATTGTTTGATTTTACTTATTACTCTATAATTTTTACATATAATCCGTTTTAGACAATCGTAGGCTTTATATTTTTGTAATGAAATACATGTACATGTCTGCTGTTTTAAAGTATACATTCTCTAGATAAATAGTATTACCGTGATCATTTCTTGGAATTTACGGCCAAAAATACATGCGAATAGATCTGTGAGAACCAGAACCCATTTTGGCTGTAAACGATATCATTATCGAACACAATCAGGGGAGCAGGTGAAGCAGGAATCCGATTATATCATATTGATTTAGCCACACACTTAGACCTAAACTTAATGGAAAATAAACTCCAACACTCCAATCAGAGGCGATTTTAAAACAGACAGAACCGCAGCAGCCTGTTGCTCTATACCAGTGCCTGGAACTGATGATTCTTTTTGTGAGATTATATAGGTTTCCCAGTCCAGCTGCTGCTTAATCTATTTTCTAGAAAAGTAAGCATTTCAAAAACATATAGCCAAATTGTTTTGACTGATTTGCCAATCACAGATTGGTATCTTCTAAAAAAATTTAACTTTCGAGCAGTTAAAACAAATCATTTGAAATATGTGCCAATGAAGTTCGTTGAAGAGGGCGCTGAAAAAAAAACTTAAAAATTTCCACACATATTTCAATACAATTCACAAAATAAAAGAAAATCTAAAACTTAAAAAAAAAGAACTGCTCGACGTTGCTAAAAGCTGTTATTTAAGAGTCTGTCTGTTACCTAACAGTTTTGCTACAGTATATAGCTTGTAATTAACAGTATTGCAACAGCAATAAAAACTGTTATGCGTTAATGTAAACTGTGTAGACTTTTAACATATGCTGTAAATTACACTGTTAAGCACTGTTAAACGCTAACATACTACGCAACAGTATGTTACAATCACAATGCCTGACCTATACGCCAGACTTCAACAAATTTAACAGCACAATTTGACAGCGCTACAAAGCGACAAAAGAGTAATTTATGAAATTCAAATTAACAATTTTCATTAAATTTTCTCTTTCATTACAAACTTAAATCTCAACTCAAAGAATTCAGACAAACATCGGCTTTGCTAATATCTCTTGTGAGTTATAAACGGACACACAAAGCAATGAGCATAAATCTCTTCGTGTTTTTTCTATTTTATAACAAAGTACATATTTTGTATTATCGAAAATGCTCGAGAAAATTTACTTCAAAGACGACTTCAAATAATGCCGATGAATATGTTGACGACGAAGTGTTTAACTTCGTCCTTGATTTCGGCATACAACTAACTACAACTTTTAAATGCTAACCAAAAGCAAAGACAATATGTTATGCTCTGAAGTCACCATTCTCTTTTTCTTCTTATTTTGGTGATGAGCCGTACAGCTTGCCTGTCTGTTTGTCTGTTTGTCGGTTTGTATGTTGGACTGCCAGTTTTGTTCGTGTGACATCAGCAACAGCAACATCTGCAGAGGCAATGTATTTACTGGTGTGCAGCATGCCACACGCTGTGAATTCCATCATCAGTCTTGAAAATCCTTCTGTGCGAACAGAGGTTAACGCGCTTACGGATTTACTTACACGTTGCGTATACGCTGTAATGTACGTAATATTTTTTCGTCGAATAAATGCTCGTGCTGCGTTTTACGTATCCGTGCATCCGTGACATTGCTGCTGCTGTTTGTTGTTGTTGTCATTTGATGTTGCCGATGCCGGCTCAACAAACCAAAATATACAACATACAATTTTATGCGAATATTTTTTTTTTCAGCGAGTTTTTAGTGTAATTTTTATTTCAATTTCCGTTATTGCAATATCAGTGAAATTGAATATTAATGTTATATGAGCAAAAATATATATATTGCAGGATATGCATACAATACATACATGCATTCATATATATGTATATGAATATATGAATTTAAGACCACTTCAAAATAACAGCGAACTGCAGCGAAGTGCAGTGAATTCCATAAATTGAAAATATGAACAGTGTCAATTATAGTTACGAAACCATTTAACTTAATCTATATATATATATATATATATATATATATATATATACATATAATACCGATATACGTTGCAAATGTAAGTAAATTTAAAATTTAAGTAATTAAATATTTAAATATTTATTATGCAAAAATAAAATGAATAAATAATTGATAATAAGGAAATGTAAACAAACAAATTGAAATGTTTTGATATATTTTTTGAAGTACTTAACTTTGCTGTGGAACTGAGAGCTTTTTGTATTAATACAATTCTGACACACAGCCACACTTATTTGCACTATTTACAACCATATGTAATTTTTTGTAGTTAATTTGTAGGATCCAAACATAAAGAAAAGGATATAAATTTTTGAAAGGAGAGCGGGTTAAGAAAGTGTTATAGAGCTTTGTGGCGTATTACGTTTATAGGAACATTAGACATTAGAATAATTTTTTTTTTTAAAGGTAGCTCTAAACAAACCCAAAAAAAAAAAACATATATTTATTAGGGTCACTGCGCTAGGTTATTGTCGCGAAAAAACTTAAAATTATTTGCAACTCATTTTATAGTATCTAGTCTGCGTTGCATCTCCATTTTAAAGTAGTAAACAGTCTTTTAAATTACTTTCAAACCGATGATTTAATTTCACTACATACCCATTGATAAGCGAACCAATGGGTCTTTATTGCAGTGATGCCAGATATTGAGCGTCAACATAAGCTATATTTTAAAAAAAGATAAGCTTAAATACTGTAAGAATCGAAAAAAAAAAATAGGCTCAAAATTAATTTAAATATGAACACAGCACATACATAGGAATTATGGAATTATATTAAAGGAATTAAGTCATTCACTTCATTGTTATTTAAATCCGAATTAAATCTAAGTACTTAGATGGTACTTGATAATTATGGCACATTTGCCATGATCTGTAAAATTTAAAATAATTGGAATCCAACTTAAAAAATAGTAACCATATTTTCATTTTTCATGGTGTAGTAATTAAAAGGGCTAAATTTGGAATATTCAATGTCTATACGCAGTGAGGAGCTAAAACGTTATTTATTATTTGTATGCCATTTCCAAAAATTTCCAATTACAAATAGTTTTCTCTCAGGAACCTATTTTGAATGGGATTAATTGTTGTAATTTCTTCTTTGTAAACCTTCTTCGTTCCCTTCTTTTTTCTACTTCTCAATTTTCGGAAGCGAGCATTGCATGTTGTAGTGCATCGTACTCTTTCAAAAGAATAAGCTTGCATTGGATAAAATTACAAGGCTATTTGTATTGTACTATCGGGTGCGCAACTAAATAATTTCGTGAGTTTTTGTTAAAAAAACCATTTATTTATGTATGAAAGTGAAAAAATATTTTATTCAAAATATTGTCCATCGGAATGCAGTAACTTTTTTCCCATCTTTCAGGCAATTTATGGATTCCATCCCAAAAAACTTCTCATCTTATGCGCCGAGAAAATCATCAAGCCATTTTTAATACCTTCAACATTGGTGAACCGTATTCCAGAAAGGTGATTCTGCATCGACCGAAACAAGTGGTAATCAGAAGGAGCTATGTCTGGGCTATAAGGCGGGTGAGGTAGAATTTCCCATCCAGCATTTTCCAAATAATTTTTGACCGGTACTGCAACATGTGGCCGAGCATTGTCATGATGGAAAATCAATTTTTCGTGTCTGGTCGCCCATTCTGGCCGTTTTACGGCTATTGCTTGCTTCAAACGTATCAATTGTTGCCTGTTAAGCTCCCGTGATTGTCTGGCCCGATTTTAACAGCTCATAGTACAGCACACCCCTTCTCCCCCACCAAAACAGAGCATTACCTTCAAACCATGAATATTCGGCTTTGGTGTCGATTTGGCTGGTTGCCCTGTACTTCACATATGATCTTTACGCTTAGAGTTGTCGTAATGAATACACTTTTCATCGCCAGTTACAATACGATGCAAAAACGATTTCTTTTGTGGCGATTAAGCAGCATTTCACCTCCTCCCCGCAAATGCTGTTTTGTTGGAACGTAACTTGACATTTTGACTGTATTAAAAAAATTTGTGTGTTTACTAATATTCACTGTGACATATCAAATGTTCTTGATTTTTGGCGCGCTTTAACATAGAATAACTGTCATTGTCAAAATATTGACTACATGAATAGATATGAGGTTAGTAACAAGTACGAAATTATTTAGTTGCGCACCCAATATTTATGCCAGATAAAATATATTTTTGAAAAGAGCCAGCTTCTGCAAAACCCCATTGGAGAGCTTCTCGTACTTAATGAACAATTACTTGTCTTTCATGGGAGTTACTAGTTTTGCTTGTACAAGCCTTCTAAGTCTGAAAAATATGGTTTACAATTTTGGCTGACGTTTTGTTGTCTGAAACTGTTTTATAACTGTTAACAAAACTCAATCGTATTTGGGAAACCCAGCTGGCAGTTCAGCGGTGTAAAGACAAGGTAAAAGTTCTGGACTTGGTACAAAATGTCATCTGCTCAAAAGCAAAAGAAGCTTCCCACGAAAACTGTTAGAATGCAAATAAAATTAAATTTACTGAAAACACATTACAACAGCTGTGTTCTTAAAATGATCGACATCTCGCCAAAAATTTTTAAAGACTTAGTACAAGTCTGTCTGTATATCTGTCCGTCTGTCTTTTATGATGCGTTTTACTAAGAAAGTATTAAATATATTGAATTGCATTTTAGAACTTAAGTTTTTTTTTTTTGATCGAAGGCAATTTGTATTTTTAGAACCAAAGTAAGACGCTCATTTTTAGGCATAGCTCCCATATAATTTTGACGCTTATTTTCGAGTTTTTATATGAAAATATTTAATATTTTTTAAAGAATTCAATTTTAAATTAGGTAAAGTCACTTTTTTTATGTCCACCCAACTATAATACAGCCGGTATAAAAACCAAATCTAGACAGTACAGGCAAAATTTCTTATGGTTGGATTCAAATCTCTTCCTAAAATTCAATGAAATCTATATATTGTATATAAAATAGTAAAATTGTTTCTTTGTCCGCTCTTTACGTTAAAACCGTGCAACCGATGAGCCCCAAACCGGTTACATTTTAAAGAAAACTTGCGCTGCAAAAAAAAAAGAAAAAAAGGGTGGAAAATGCTCCTAAAAAAAAAACAACTGAAATTGCACAATACACAGCAGATGCGAAATGGAAAAAAGCTGAAAGTGCAGCAAAAACCCCGGTACAACGCCGGGTATCCGCTAATAATATATATAATTCAAAGATATTTATTTAAATAACAATAATACGATGCCTACTTTTATTTTTTTTTTTTTAATTAAAATAATGTTTGAACCATGATACTAATTACTAAGGTAGTAGCAGGCGGACATTTGGAACCAAGTTATTGAACATATGAGTTCGAAAGAGATGGCAGATTTTCTCTATTTACTCAGTTTCGTATGTAGTTTTGCAAGTGTACAGAAGATAGAATATTTCTTTTTCCTCTGGAGTTTTTTTTCACTTCGACAAACGCAGCACGACTGCCGTTGGAACCAAAACAAAAAAAAAACTCTCTTGTCACTTCCTTTATTATTTTATTGAATTTTGGAAGAGATTTGAAACCAACCAAAAGAGATTTTGTTTGACTCCACTGATTAATTTGATATTTTAGGGCAAAATAGTCGATGAGTAGTCGGATGTGCGTAAACTGCCATTAAAGTGATAAGGACTTGCAGTGATGCCATTTTCGTTTTTTTTTCTCTTTCGCACAGAAAATTAAAACAGTACACAATGTGTATGTGAGAAAGAGATAAAAGCGAAAATGACATCACTGAAGAATAAATAATTGTAAAATGTTGTACTCATCTTTTTTGAATTTTGATATTCAGAAGAATAAATTGATATTCACAAGGATATTTTCTATCAGAGCTCTCAAGTTTAATTCAAAAAAGCTTATCGCTTCTAAATACTTTTAATAAATTTTATTTTAAAATGTTCCAACAGATATATATATATTTTTTCCTGTACTTTTAAAGCAGTCAATAAATTACATTTTAAAGCATTTCACTTATTATTTGCACACTCGAAAAAAGAGTATTGAATTATATACAAAAAAAAACAAAACCACAGGGGGCCGGGTTTCCCCGAACAAAAAAACTTTTACCCAGGGGGGAGTACATTCATAAATAATTACTATTAAAAAAAAAAAAAAAAATATAATTTATAACCAAAAGGGCACTCTCATTTCAACTACCCCAAAATAATTTAAAATTTAATATATTTATATACTCAAAAAAACAAAAAAAACCACCACCCCGTCTCCACAAAAAATATATATATATTAGGCCCCCACTCCTTCAACTTACAAACTTTTACAAAAATATCCCTTCACACTATGTGCTTAACGGTAAAAAAAAAAAAACGAATATGCACAAACATACACTCAATACACACACTCACACAACAATTGTCATCAATAACAATTATCATCGGGAAACATAATCATCATCGTCAACTTCATCAGTGCGTTGAGCATCATTGTTTGTTTGTTGTTATCCTTGTTCATGTTGCTTCAGCTCTTGAGTTATTAAAAATTGATTTTCAATGAAAAGTCTTAACAAGTGCGGAAAAACCAAACCGAAAGCATTTTCACTTAAAGCACAGCTTTAACGCAAAAAAATTCATTGGTTCATTCGTTTATTTATTCGTTTCGTTATTTGTGTTTTATGTTTTTGACATTTCAGTTTACTTTGCAGTTCGTTGAATGGCATTATTCCACTCCCTCTCTCTCTCGCTCTCTGCTTTTTGTTTTGTTTATTTTTTTGTTCAATATTTTGCATAACGCGCCGTGTCATGCATCGAACAAAGGTCAAAGTTTATAAACGAAGAATAACGCGCCAGAGACGTAACGTAACGTAACAAAACGTAGCGTAACGTAAAAAATAAAATCAAAATCGTTTCTGCGTTGACAATTGAGTGCAGAGTTAACTTGTCTTGTTACAGCCGCATTCCCAACTTGCTTAACTCAACTCGAAATTTTTGTGCAGTGTACTGTGCTGTGTTGTTTTTGTTGTTGTTGTTGAATTAATTAACATGACAATGACGAAGGTGAATTGCGTATTTTGTAAAATTTGTGCTTGTAAAAGTGAACTTTTCATTTCAAAAATGTTAAAATAGAAAATCAAGTTCAATTTTTTTTTCTCCAGCATTTTACTTTTTTGAAAATGTTGAGCATTTAATTACACATATACAGAATGCGACAAATAAAGGCTGCACATTTTCAAGTTTTTAATTAGGGCTTTTTACTATTTTCACTACACTTCCTTTCCTTTTGCTTTCACGCTTTCACTTTTTATAAGCATTATCCTTACGGCTTTCCCGACTGCTGCTGTGTTCTATATTTCATTGTTTATTTGTGAGTGTGACAAATTAAGTGAGGATGTCTTGTAATTAATTGTTTTATTGTGTGTGTGTGTGTGTGTGAGCGTATATACGTTATAAATGTATACTTTGTATATATTACGTATACGTAAAAAATAGTGAAAGAAAAAAAACAAACTTTTCTATTGTTTAAGCTTTGCTTTTGAGCGTATTTTAATATTGATGAATGATTTGTTGTTGTCAGGCATTTTAATAATTGATTTTGATTGTCAACAATTTGGGCGTATGAGCGTATTTAATTAAATTATGCCACTAAACTTTTATTTCTTTGTTCCAAAATTTGTGCTTTTGTTATGAAAGTCATACTTCAAAATTAATTCATTGTTTAAATTTATGCAATTCTTAACTGATATGCACTAAATACTCTCCTATATCTATTACCCCTAGATCTCATAGCCAAAAAACTGACAGCGAACACAGCTATGAGAGTAAGGAGACAGCAGGCTGGCTCAATTGCAACTATGGACACTTGAAGATACTCAACCTTCTAGTGTCCTTACCACCAGCCACAGACTAGTGTTCATCATACCCAACATTTAGTAAAAGTAGAAGATTTTTTTCATAACAAGAGCACAATGGGACGACTTACCCCATTGTGAAACCAACGCCATAAGTATCTTCACAGACGGGTCCAAACTCGAAAGAACGGTCGGAGGGAGGTATCTTTTCCCGGACCTGGAGATTAAAGAATCTTTTAGACTTCCCGTTCACCAGCGTTTTTCAAGTTGAAATGATTGCTATACATGAAGCCATGCATTATCTATGGCACCATTCAGGTAGTAGGCAAAAAGTACACAACTACTCGGATAGTCTGGCTGCCCTAAATGCACTTGACTCTTACAATAACACATTCAAATTTATCTCCCGGTGCCCGCACATCTCTCAACGAGATGGCTAAGCAATGGGATATTTGCCTCACATGGGTTCGGGTCACATGGTAATAGCGAAGCAGATAGATTGGCCAGAGAAAGTACAAATTCTGCTATTCATCTTGGCAGGAGTTCGACTGGAATTCACATGGCCTCTCTGAAGCTGCGAGTAAAGGAGGAGGAAATAATCAGAATAGCTGAGACTAGATGGAACACAAATGCCAAATGTAAGAGTATAACACTAAACGAACAGCCCAACTCATGCGCAATAATAGACAGGCTCTAACGATGATGGTTGGAGCTCTTACGGGACACTGCCAGTGGGAAGACACGCCGTCCGATCTTGGGTAGCATCAAATGACTTCTGTAGGAGCTGTAGAAACGAGAAAAGGAGGATATAGTAGAACATTTTCTCTGCCATTGCCCAGCCCTTGGGAGAATACGGTTTCCCGTACTTGGTAGGCCGTAAGATGGGTGTAGTAGCCGCCTTCATAAGGAAATCGAGCTGGTTCGAGTAGTCGGCCCTTCTAACCTAACTGATATGTTTTGAAAGATAATTATACGCCGCTAGCATTGCCAAACTAAGACGAAGACTAGCATGCTACACCCTTTGTTTTTTTTTTTTTTTTTGCTTAGCACATGCTGCGCCTGTTTTTATGCTAAATTTTTTCCCATTTTATACATTTTCTCGTTTTTTTGTTGTTTTTTTGGCACATGTAAACGACAGCAGTCATCCATCAACGAAAATGTTTCGCAATTGGCTTTTTCTAGACAAAGTCAACTTTTCCCTTTTGGCCTTCATAGCCACTTGAGACATAATAAATATACTCTGCATACGAACATGTATAAAAAGTTTGTCAGTCAAGCTGAGTAAATAAATAAACGCTTAACTCTCTTTTTTTGCTCCGAGTTCATATAAAGTCATAAACATATACATATGCACATACACATACACATGAGTTCATATATTTGCGTTTATTATTTGCCTGCACAGCGGTGGCGTTTATCATCAATTCATCATAGAACCCGCGCGCCATGGTGTTTTGTATATTCTAAACTGCGACTACAACAACTACAACGGTTGACTCTTGCTGCTCGTTTAGAAGTTTATTTAATTTGAACAGCAACAAAATTGCCAAAATGTTGCAACAATGGCTATTTTGAAGCGTAACAGTTGGGGTTAGTCTGAAAATGTCTAAGCTTTCTTTGTGTGTGTGTGTGACTTTTATTTTTTTTTAGTGTAGGCAGTACACTTCCGCTTACTGCCTGCAGTCAAATTTTATGGAAACGCGGAGTTTACTGCTCATCATAACCATAAACATGAACGCCATGTGTGATGTTTCTTTAAGTTACCCGCGCTTCCTTGCGCCACACTGCTTTTTCACTATATTTTGTGTATTTACACAACTCATAGCTCATGGCGTAGCGCATATCATTTCATATGGTTTACTATGTATGCTGTTGTCTATTTCTATTCGTGTCTGTTTGTGTTGCTTAGTTGTTCTGATAGTTCTGTGTGTGAGCAAAAGCGAGATACAATTCTTTTATGCTGTGAAGCATTTTCTTTTGTTTGCCAAACGTAAATGTCTTGGTATACCCTACAGTTATTTATTGACTTTAAATATAAGATTTTTTAGTTTTTGTCATGCTACGCTTAGTACGTTTACAAAATATTTTTACAGATGTTCTACTATCATGGTGCGTAGATGAAGGTCTTAAGTTTGTAACAAGAAAAAAATGTTGTGTACGCCTCTCCCATACAAATGTCACAATTATCTTGGATGACATATATTGCGAGACTTCTTGGATCAAAATCTTGAAAGACTTCTTATATCATAAGTCTTGCAGGCCTTCATGCATGACATGTCTTGCAATACTTTTAGATGACAAGTCTTGCCAGACTTCTTGAATTGCAGGACTTCTTGGATGACTAGTCTAGCAAGAATTCTTGAATGACTCGCCTTGAGGTTTCTTGGATGGCTAGTATTGAAAGATGTCTTATGTGTTTATCATATGCGTATCCGATAATTGCTTTTCTATCAAATTATCACTGATTGATATTGATGATTTTTGTCATTACTGAGAGGGATTCGGTTGCTCCACTATTCCTCTTCAATCACTCTTTCGTCTTGAGTCGGTTAGTATGTCGATTATATGCGGTGGTCGTATTGACCAAAACCGTGCTTCATCTAAGTTTTTTTCCGTTTTATTTATCCTTTGGCTTTGTGCCCAATCGAAGCTAGTATTGCATTGCGCAATTGAAAGGTGTAAAAAAACTTTAGATCGTTACGATGACTCCGGCTTAGGTATGCTTGCAGTTGTCCAAGGTACCTGGCAACAGAAATGGATTGTTAGTCCAGACTATAGGCGCAGTTTTATTCCCTCTTAAAACAAATAAAAACCGAGTTCTTCATAAACACTTTATTTAATATCTTAAATCTACTTAAACGAACTTACTAAATAATTCTATAATAACTCAAATCAACAAACTGTCTTAAACTCAACACCCCGAACTCGCCGCGACGGAAGCATCTTCGTCCGTTCCCGCCTACTACCTAACCGAACCCCTCATGGACTTACAACCAAGAATACGGTCGATCTCTACACTATTGAAGTGTTCGTGGGCAGTTAGAGCTCCGCTATAAACGCTTATCTCGGGTAACAAGACTACTGGAACAAACTACTACCTTATTTACAAAGGAAACTACCAGTCGATCTGCGATGTCTTGTCACTCAACAGTTCCGAACTGCCCCGACTGGTGATATGATCGGCCTTTTACACTAATTTGTCAGACTCTGTTGAATCTCTGCCCGGTATCCGGCCCATGTGTTTGTTGTTTTTTTCTCCTAAACATGTGTTTGAAGCTTTGTAAGTGGCAACTCTAGACTCAGTAAGCATTCTCTGTGACTTGCAATTAACGCTGCTGTTTCTAGCTGTTTCAAGACTATGGCTTTACTTGAAAAAATTGTTATTGCTTTCCCGTTAAACTTATAATTCAATGGATTAACTCATTTAAGTCCCATTTAATACTATTCTATTTTAAAAGAGTTGCCAGAGTTTTGTTTTCTTCTCCATAGTTATTGCAAAACATTGTAGAGTATTAATTAGCTGAAACTTTTCTACTTTAAACTTATACATATGTGTATATGTACTAGTATGTATATAATGTACACATATGTATATATGATGTTTTGTTGTTGTTGCTGTAACTGGTTTTGCGTGGTACAATGTGGCTTACAGTTGGCTTCGTGGCAAACCAATACAACCAAAGATAACAGCCGCAGCAGTCGTAGCGGCAGCAGCGTCAGCAACAGAAACAGCAAAAGTGGCATCAGTAAAATGAATGCCAGAGAGCGACAATGACTGTCTGAGCTGTGAGTCAAATAAATTACCAACATTGTTGTCATCGTCGATGTTTTTTTGTTGTTGTTGTTGTTCTTCTATTATTTTTTCTTTTGTATCTGTATATTTTTGTTGGCAAATTTTTGATGGTTTAATTTTTGCGGAAAATAAGTTGAGTTGTGCAAAAATACACACACCCACGCACAAACACTTTGCCACGAAAAAGCTAACTAGCATTTTTTTTACTTTGACTCTCAAAATAGCTTCA
The DNA here is from genome assembly GCA_018903435.1 of Leucophenga varia. Lineage (NCBI taxonomy): Eukaryota > Metazoa > Arthropoda > Insecta > Diptera > Drosophilidae > Leucophenga > Leucophenga varia. The sequence goes on along the minus strand of JAEIFJ010002075.1, from coordinate 21,810 downwards.
AATTGTATAATCCAAAAGCTAAAGCATACTTTTAGGGCGCACTCATACATATTTTTATTTTATAAACATGTAAGTGCGTGCCTTCACATGTGTGTGAGTGTTGTGCGCTTTTCATTTCCGTTTCATGTGTACACATTTAGTCATTTCAGCCGCAGCGTCATTTTAATTCAACATTTCTCTTTATTCTCGTTGTTGTTGTTTACTCTTCTTTATATTATTTATTTATTTATATATTTTTTTTCCTTCGCTTTCTTTATTCATATTCATTTTCCCCGCGCTTATAAATTTTTTTTTTTTTTGGCTGCTATTCATTTTACTTGGAACGGTTTTTTTTTTTTTTTTTTTTTTTTTTTTGCTTAAAATTACGCCATACATTGCTTGTGGCTGTGGCAAGTGCGACGACGACACATCACATTCATGTTGGCATTTGAGTTTTTTTGAAAAATTTTTTTTGCCGCGCAAATGTATTTTTATTCGTCATCATTTTTTCGCCTTTTGCGTATTTATTTAAAAAATTTATGAGTTAATGAGTTTTCGCAAATAAATTAAGTAAGCGCACCAAGCCATATGTATGCATTTGTATGAATATGTCTGCTCCGTTTCTGCTGCCGCATTATGTAAATTCATTCTACCGTACAACAGCAAAGCAGCAGCAGCAGTCGAAATTCAGCAGTTAATAGTCTTCTTATGCACTCATTTATTCATTAAGCTACTCTATGTAGCTAGCTGCATGTCCTGGCGCTATTGCCAAAGGCTTTTGTTTTCATGTGTTCATGTTTGCTGCTGCTGCTTCTTTATATTTATTTATTTATTTTTTTTCCTTTCTTTTTTTGGTTAAATAAAAAATTCACATACGATTTACTTGTTATTTTTTTTTGATTTTTTGGTTCTTGCAGCGCATAACTCATACGCCATGTTGCTGTTGTCGTTGTTCATGCAGCAAATATTTGTGCTCTTAATTTTTATAAATAGCCAAAAAAAATTAAGAAGAAGAATCTTTATATATTTAAATTAATCTTATACTATGAAAAGGCTTTTTATTTAATTTGAGCTCAGCTTTTTGGCTTTAAAGTTGATAAACCTTTTTTATTTTTACTAGTGGCATTTATTTTAAATTCTTAAAATTAAAATGAAAATTTATTATTTTCATTTAGTACTTAGCATTTTCATAAAATACTTTGAATAAATACATTTTTTAAGCTTTTATAAATGTAAATACTGGCTTTTGAGTTATTAAAAATGCATTTTAAAAAGCAATAAAAATAATCAAGAAAATAGATTTTATTGTTTTCAAAGCAAACCAACTGCGTGTCAGTTGGAATAAAATATCTTTAGCATTTTTAAACATTTTTCAATAATTTAGGCATAAAGTTTAGATAAAATGAAGTTCCATCAACACATTACATTTTACATATTTAAAAATATTTGTAAAATTATTAAATGAAAATTCAAAGAATCATTTAAAATAAATAAAGAAATAATCGGGTAATTTTCTCAGAGCAAGACGAAACTTTAAAGTTTTTTTTGAAAACCAATTTTTTTTATTTTGAATATGAAATTATATCTGGATGATAAAAATGCAAATTTCTTTGACAAGATAAGCTTTGTGAGGTATGAAAGAAATATTCCTTATCAAAAATTTTGTAGGTCTGTCAAAGAAACATCTCCCATCACTATTTATGATATTCTGTGAACATAACATGACCTTTTCAGGCAAACCAAAAAAGATAAAAAGCTTGTGCTCAGAATAGCCAAACTTTATCATGGTAGCATTGACAAAAATAGTTGTAGTAATCCGGCTCTCTTAAATCACTTGAAGTCGTTTTAGCAATGACATAGGCAAAAAGGGAAAAGAGAGACACTCAACCTATGTGCTCTTCTCCCACTAAAGTTACTCATACTTAATAAAACTCACCAAAATTGAAAACTATAATTTATCAAATTAGCTTATGGTGAATTTTATATAATTTCACTATGACAGGAGAGAAGAGCGCGAGGAATTTTTACATCTTCAACAAAATTTGTTTCGGTGCTTTAAAACATATTTCAACACTATAAGTTGAAAAATAAATAATTTCACCATGACATGCCTACTCAACAAATTTCTTTGCAAATGAAAGCTATCAAACACAAACTCCCTTCAAATCATGATACACCTTATTACACAGTTAATCAGTGATTCAGTTACAAGATTAATGTCCATTTGAAATCGGAATTTTCTGTTACGTCTCACTTTGTACCATATAGTCATACATCTTGTTTTTTTCTCTTTTCTTCGCACTCATGCATGGCAGAGTGCACAGAAATAAAAACAGTACACCATGTGTATGTGAGAAAGAGAAAAATAGGAAATGTCATCAGTCTGGTCATATTACAGCAAAACCAGTGTTGCAAACTGATCAAATTACCAGTGGCTCGGTTCAGTGGACAGCAAAGCCTTTGAACCACTGATTTGGTTCATGAACCGGATTTTGGTGGTATCAAACCGCGGTTCAGTTCGGTTCATAGGTGCCGATGAATAAGTATGTCAAAAAACGTACCCTCACATAAACTAACAATAATTGCCTGCTTGATATGTGCACTTATTTCCCTAAACAATTATTTAATTTAAGTCTGATATAGATTTTAGAATTTCTTCTTACGGCGAAGTTCGTTCAAAAACATTAAAAATATTTTTAATTAGCATGATCGGAATGATGCAAATTTCCAACCAGAACGGACTACTTTAAATTGCGTGACTCCACCAATTCTAATCCCAAGTCTACAAGGACTTCGATTAACATTTTCAATATTTCCGCATTACTTCGTTAAACACAAGCAATATCTTAAATCAGCTAAATTTTATGGTTTCATTATATTTAATACTAAGTTCGTTTAAAGATCTCGCGAACCAGTTTAAACCGAACCACTTTAGCCGCTTATATGACTTGGTATTTGAAACCATTTCCTTTCAAAAGATCTGGTTCGATTATCGGTTTGGAACATCACTCAAAAATTAGCAAATATGAAAGCTTGAACCTTTAACTTTAAAGTCCTTCGTTAAGTTAACGTGGAGCCACGATGAACCGTTTTTTTCTTAGCAGCTTTTTACAATATCAGAACTGCATTTGGCATCAGACGACTACAAAAATCAATCACAATGCACGATTGCAATCATTTGGCATGCCAATCACAATGCAATCACGTGAAGGAAGAGTCTAAAATTGATGATTGTCAAATAAGCTGGGTCATCGTTCTTAATTTTGTTGAATTTTAAAAAGATTTAAAACCAACCAAAAGCTATATTGTGTAGAAACCCTTGAATATAACCAGTCTATTTCTGTAAACCCATTTAAAGGCCCAAACCCACTTCTATATTTTTTTAATTTTTGCATGAAAACTGCAATTTACGTTATCTAGGAACGGCTATACAAGTCCCAATAAAATAATATATAGTGTGTAAAGAGAGTGGTACCAAAATACGTTCATAAAAATTGATTACAGGGTATTGTCTCGTAGTCAAGTACCTTCCTACTTTGAAGCCGAGCGTATTCGGCTGAAACATTCTGTCTCATTTTGAGTTTGGTTCTATCAAAAACAAAGCAAATTATAATTAAATAAAATTTTAAAGCTAACAGGCGCCACTCAGTTAGAGAAGAAGAAGAAGAAAGCCAACAATAGAGCTGCGCAGTGATTATGCAAATTTATTTTAAAGATTTATAATAGCTTAAAGTATCAGATAGGCAGACTAACTGTTAGACAAAAAACATAGACATACTTTTATATTATTATTTTAGTAGATATGCAGCAGCTTAAATACTCTTTTAGGTATTTCATACACAAAATATAATAAATTCCATGTTGCATAATAAATCGTTAACGTGGATTTCTGCTTGTAATCTAGAACAAAATCTGTGTATACAAAATCAGATGATATATGTAGGGAAAGCACCTGGCTGCAGCAGCAGCAAAAGTTTCAAAGAAAAAAAATGCTTTAAATACTCCAAATTTTGTATGCTTTCAATTTAACCCGAGCAGCAACTTTATTTATCTTTTTTCAATATCGTTAAAAAAATTTGAACGAGTCTACAGGTAAATAGTTTGCAAAACCATTGCGCTAGAAGGCAACTATAAGACATAAATAGTGGCCAAAATATAATAAAATAAAATATAAAAAATAAAAGGAAAGACTCTAGCAATGCGTAAAGAATGCAGTTACTCCAACATTCCATCAACTGCGATAGTAAAAAAAAAAAAAAAAAAAACAAGGACGCGAAAAATGTATCTATAAAAAGCACAAAATCGAAGAAACAAAGCAAGTACAGAAAACAAGGACTCACACCCTTCAGAATGCATCAACAGCAAAGAACAACAGCAGAAACTGGGCTAAAGCAAAATCATCGTCGTCGTCGTCGTAAGGATAACGCCGCAGCAAACAGTTTGTATTTTTTTCTTAACACTCAATGCGCCGCTATCTTTATCATGAAGCGCAATGCCGAGCCGCTGCTTCCGACTTTCTCTGGCTGCACATACTCATCCTTTTGCTTATGCACGACGCGCATTTCCGTTTGTTATCGCGGTAATGTTAACGCGTTTCCGTTTAATGCTTGACATCAGCAACAAACGTTGCCACTACTTTTGTGGCGCACAGCCTATATATATAAAATATCAAGTACATATAAAGCGATATGTAAGTGTGTAATAAACAAGTGCGGCAAAAAGAAAAGAAACAAAAACTTCACATAAAAGTATTAACCAGCAAGGATTTATGTTGATCACAAAGGATTACAAGAAAATTGGAAAGGATTTAAATATGAATTCCATTCAATTTCTTATCGCTCTAACTCTGGGTAATCGGTAAGTGTATAAGCTGAAGCACATATATTGTATTTTCCATTTTACTTTTTGCTTTTGAAGCATGAGAAGGACACTCTTGGTAGCTATTTCTGCCTTTAATTTTTTCTTAAATAAAAAAAATATTTTTTCTAAAATTCGTTGGCAAGCGTTATACTTCAGCTGAAGCATAAAAATATATTTGAGTTACATTTAATTAGATTCAATCATCTCAGTTTCAAATTTTCTATAAAGACTTATGCTCCTTAAATATGTAATTTTTTTTTTTATAAATGCTAACAATGTTTTGAATAAATTTTCCATTTAAAATTTGTAATAAATATGATTCCTTTTTTGTATGAATTTTGTTGTTGCCCATAAATGCCTCACATAATAAAAATGTATTTTTCGAATGCAGCTGACAAAATATTTAATACAAAAAATAGCAAAGCAAATGTCAGAGAGCAAAACCCAATGAATGTTTCAATCACAACAATAAATAGCTTAAAATAATAAATAAACAAATATTTTGAATTATCCGAAAAACAATAAAGAAAACCGAAACGAACCAAAATAAAGCAGGAAAAATTATTAGAAATAATGAATAGTCTCACAAAGTTATCATTTGTTTGGTTATTTATAACTTTGGTAAATCGAAATATGAAAAAAAAATACAAAAACTAAAAAAAATACAAAAAAATAAATTCAACTCCTTGTAATTTTGAAAATATAAAAAATAAGTAATAATTTGTGTATTAAATTAAACCAAAGATTAAATACACTTTAAATATTTTTAACATTTTTTATTTAAATTTTAACATAGCCAAATAAATCATTTTAGTAACTCAAATCAAAACATCAATTGAAAACAGTTTTTACCCTTTTTGTGCTCTGCTTGCATGTTTAAATTTTGGAAGCTCAATTTTAACATTATTTCTTGAGAATTTTTGGTCATTTTTGATTTCCGAGTTGCAACTGCTTACGTCTCTTTTCGAGTTTTTCCGTCTGTTTGTCAGTGTGTGTCTCTTTCTACAGATTTGATTAGAATCGCGCCAATAGAGCTTAAATTCCACAAACAAACTTAAAATTGAACCGCTATAGCATGAAGCCCTCCACCAAGGCGTCCAAATTGGGTAAAAACATTTATAATGTCCATTCAGGTGTATACTTACTACAAATGTTATGATGACAGGACAACTTGAGTTCATAACCCTCACACAAACTCAACCCACACTGTCTGATTATTTAGCTTGAAATTCTGATATATATGCTTTTTATATGAACCCTAACATCATCTCTAAGTAAAGCTTTTATCAAATGAATGACCACACCCACCATCGTTTACGAGATACTATCTACGCCAGCGATGATTTTAAATATGATATTCGAAGTGCCAATATGATATTCGAAAATGCTACGGTTGGAAGAAGTTATTATCGCTGCATATTATGCATTTAATAAGACGGACATTGCGAAGCACTAGGGGATATAAAGAAGAATTGCTTCGCAGGGGTAATCAACCATCTATTTGTTTACGTCACGAGTGCTCTTGCCCATTCTCGTTCAATTCAGCTGATTCATTACAGTTACCGAAAAGTTGCTTACTGCATACCAAGTCGCCTCGCACGTCACCAATTCTGTGATGAGGCCATTGACGCTGAGAGTACATACTGATTGAGCTTTGAGCTGCTGCTTCTCTGTATCAAATCGTGGGAAGCAAAATAAAATTTACTCGGCTTTTTTCTTCACCAAATGCAGAAATCTTAGTCATCATGACGGAACCCGGACAGCGTAGCTTCGAAAATAACCGTGTCAACTGAGTATTTTTGTCAGGTTGACTAAGCCATGACTTTATACCATCCACTCAAGTAAGTTTGAGATAACACGATGCGTCCATCTTCCTTCGAGGAGTTATTCAAGCGGTATTCTTTTCTTAGTGTGCTGGCAGAACTTCTCTGACGAGTTCTTCTATGGTCACCATTCCTGAAAAATGTGATAGCTGCATCGTCGGAAATGGTGCGGAATGTGCTGAAGACTCTTAGTGCTTTAGCGACATCAGCTGCCTTCTTCTGACTGTATTCGATTTGCTCCATGTAGCAGAGTCACGTGTATATTCACAAGCCAAACACAGCTCTTGCGATCACGATAGTGCTGGATCCAATTCAGATATTGGCAGACTCCACTACTACTCTGCTACTTATAAGCACCACCTCGATCTTGTGCCTTGCCAACTGAAGGCCGACTGACTCCAGTCAATGCTGCACGTGAATTATTGCTTCATTGCAAAGGTTCTCCGCTACCGAGATATGTTTTGCAACACCGACTACGTTACGTAATGATCCAGAGAAGCAGGCCAAAGGCTAAACATTGAGGTACAACAACCCGTTATTTTGATGCTTTTGCTTCCTGTAGCAGTTTTGTAGCTTAGCGTCCTACTGTGCAGGAAGCTTCTAACGTTAGCCAATATGTTTACGGGTACTGCAAATCTTGCCAGAGCTTTCAGTATGCATCGTCAATTTGCTGTATTGAAAGCATTTTTTACAACTAGCGTCACTTATGACGCTTTCCATTTGGGCCTTCAGTAGCCTTGGCTGCCAAATCCGTGTCAGTGGCAATAGCTTACTTTTCTAAGTGCAGCGGCGGACATTCTCTCTGCTGTGTCTCTCCGATTAAGTTCACGTCATGCGCATAAACTTTTCTTGCCGGAGCCTCTGTATCCATCCGAGACAGGTGACCAGCCCTGGGCAGTCTTTTGTTTTGGGATGTTTCTGACTATGTCGATTTCCTTATACAGCTCGTACAGCTCATCGTTCGTACGTATTCGGATGTCATTTCCCATTCTAACTGGACCAAAGACTTATCCGATTCTATTACGACCCATGCTTCTGAGCCAACTTTTAACTTAACTTTTATTTATCTGGACAGAACTCTACTTCGCATTTGCTTACTGGGACCAAAATAGAAACGGTTAGCAAGAGAGATGCTTGTTATAACTTCCTGACTAGTGTTGTAGTCGCTGTTTACGTCTGTGCCGAGGTAGTCGAAGTTTCGTACAGCCTTGAAGCTGAAGTTCACTGTCCTCAAAGACCGTCTACGTCGTGAAGATTGTCTGCGGGTACTTCGTCTCGCTCTCATTCACCGTAAGTCTCATTGTACGGGACTTTTTTTCTATGTCAGAGAAAACCCCGGTGACTGAACAATCATTTTTGCTAAATATGTCTATGTCATCGGTATATTCCATCAATAGATCGTCTGAAGCCTCTCTTGGTGTCGGAAAGATCTTTGTCGACCCTTACAACGCTTTGGGTGTTTGTCAACGTCATCATAAAGAGGCGAATGATTTTGAAGGGATACGAAGTTCAGTCAGTGCTTTGAAAAACGGTGTTATTTTTTATACCCTGTATCCAAAAGGTAAATGGGTATATTAAGTTTGTGCGAATGTATGTAGACAGAAGGAGCCAAGTTTGAGAAGAAGGAGATAGACCATATAAAGTATATATATTCTTGATCAGCATTGGAAGTAGAGTCAGACTAGCTATGTCTGTCTGTCCATCCGTCCGTCTGTCTGTCCTGCTGTCTGCCGTATGAGAGAGATTATCTCGGAGACTATAAGAGATATGGCCACCATATTTGAAACTTAGACTCTCCAGAGCCGTCAAGTGTGCACTTTCAAACGGTTCTCTAGACCCATTTTAAGAGGTACCCCATACAAATGTATCCCAAAATTTTGGTTTTTTGCATAAAAACGGAATTGTTTTTATTCTAGGAAGTTCAAATTTAGTATAAATTATGTCTATGATAGTCCCAACGAAATAGACCAATATGGGTAGGTCCATCAAAGTTTAAGATATAGCCCCCATACAAAGATATACCCGATTTTTTAAGTCTTTTGTATGAAAATTCAATTCAATGAGGTATGGTAGTAAAATATAACCGTTCTTAAGGTTCACAAAGACTGGATACAGGGTATCTTGCAGTCGAGCATACTCGACTTCAGCGTTCTTTCTTGTTTTAAGTTTGTGTTAATGTAAAGGAAAGGCAGATTCGTTTAAAAGGAGTGTCAGTAGTTGATTTTTCAACGTACTTCTTGAAACGATCTTCAATTTTAATATATCGCGAAATTTGTAAACAACTTCCATATTAATTTATTATACCATTTTCGACATACATTATGAAGCGTATCATATGTATTTTGCAATATAATACTACTATGTATGTCATAAGATTAAATTGTTATTTGTATTTAAGTATTTTTCTACCGAAAGTAGAGTTTCTCTGTATCAACATATCACATATCACAATATATCTGTTAGCAATTTCTTTTTTTCGTTTTTTTTTTGTCAATATTATAGAAATAACAAGCAAAATAAATGATCATGAATTTAATATTTGGTTATACCATTTACAAAAGGCAAACAGATATGGTAAAGCACACTCTCTGTCTCTCTCTCTCTTCTATGGAATTTTTCGTTATGCTGCACTGAATCTGCTCAGTTATAAAAAATTTGTATTTGGTACACATTCATGTATCGCACTCATAAAAAAATATGTCAAATGCAAATTATGCGTACACAAATATATACAAATAAATAAATAAATAATATAAATATTACACACAGACAAACATTTTCGCAAGTATTTATAAAAAGAAAAAAATAATAATAATAAAATTCAACAATTTTTAATGCTCTGCATACATACACAAGTGTGTGTATTAAAAATTGATACCAGTTAACAGATACAAAGGCAAACAGAACTCCTTCCAAACAAAAAAAATGTAGAAAAGAGCATCCTAGCAGCGATAGGCTGGCAAGAAGGCAGGATATGATGAGCATCCATAAACATGTTTGCACTGCATGCGACGCATTTTATAAAATAAAAAAAAATGGAAAAAAATTATTTATTAATAATAATTGCGCAAATATTGCCAATCGAAGTTTGCATTCGAGCGTTTGTTCTGCGTTTGTCGCACGTATAAATCTTCGACGTTTTAATGCGTAAATGCTGCTTCACTGCTCATAATTTTCGCCACGAATTTTATTTATTGAAGACGACAGCCCCAAAAAAAAAAAAAATAAATAAAAAATCTTGTTGAAAACATTAGAAAAAGCTGCGTTTCAATTTTTATTTCAATTAAATTTTGACATGTTTATTGATGGGTGTCAATGGCAACGAAATGACAACAACAACAACAACAAAAATTGCCATAGAATACATAAATAAATTGCAGATGTACGATATAGAAGCAGTTAATTTTTTATATTATTGTGTGTGTGTGTGTGTATGTGCACAACGCTGCGTATGAATAATATTAATAAATTTTAGAAATTGATATAAAGTATTGTATAAAAAAAAATATGTATGAAATTAAATTAGTTTATTTGTCGCATATATCAAGAATTTATATAATTTGCTCCACTTTGCTTCTAACTCCATAAAAGGCTGAATGGTGTTGCCACATTTTTTTTCTTTGTACAATATATGAGCTACTTCGAAAAGAGGATACCCTATGAATAACAAATATTACTAGGAGATGTGAAAAATAATCTACTAGACCGCCAGAATGCGCTGATACTGCGAAAAAGGTAATTGGGCCTTGTAGTTCTTTTATATTTAGGCAGACTTGCAAAATTTTAGTGCAATACTGCCCTTTGTTGTGTTTTGACAGCGAATTTTTGTTGACGTGATTCCCATCATGTGGAGAGTATGGACAAAAACGATTTTCGTTCTCTTATAAAGAAGTCTTTTTTGAGGGGCAAAACGGCGAAAAAACATAAGAAAATTTGAATTAATATTTTGGGGCTAATGTTCCGTCAGATTACACTGTCAAACATTGGTTTTAAGAGTTTCGTGTTGGCCACAACACTACTACGGAGTTGGCTGACCGGAAAGTGAAGGTCGCCATATTTTGGGCGAAATTATGCATATGAAAAAGGTATCCTGCCGCTGGGTACAACGCATGCTCATTCTGGTCCAAAAACACAAACGCACAAGAGCATCGCCATCATGGCTAAAATCAATGATTTAGACTCCAATTGCTTCCACATCAACCGTATATTCCCGTTTTGGCTCTCTCAGAGTATTATCACTATCCAAACCTCAAAAGACGGTTCATCTATAAAAATTCATCTCACGCGAGGAAATCTTCGACGCCTCGGAGAATTATTTTCTTCGAAAATTACTTTTCGAACGGAAATACGCAAATTTTAATACCTTCCATTTTATACCCGTTACACATAGTGTAAACGGGTATATTCAGTTTGTTGGAAAGCTTGTAACGCACTAAAAGACGCTAAACCGTCTTAAAATAAATATATATTCTTGATCAGCTCGGCGAGGCGAGTCGATCTAGCCATGTCCATCTATCTGCTCGTCTGTTCGTCTCTTTATTTTAACGCGATTTACTCGGAGACTACTGGAGATATTTAGCTGAATTTTGAAACTTAAGCTTTTCTCGGCAACGACCAGGTCAAGTTTGAATATGAAAGTCTCACGCTTATTTTTTAGGTATAGCCCCCATACAAACTTACTATCCATTTTCGAATTTTTGTATGAAAATGGTTATTTTTTTAGTAATGAATTGACTCCAAATTGAATAAAAACACTTTTAATATCATCCAGTATCAAATCCAAGGTGCCACGCCCATTTTTTGGCACAAAAGAATTTTTTTAATATCTGTATTTTTGTTCAAATTTTATGCCAATATTGAGTCTTAACGTAAGTTGTATCAGACCATTGACCCCGTCGCATCCCATCTCAAAGTTCTATTTAAGCCACTGATGATAACACATTAACAATTTAAAGATACGTGTGACGGGTATATAAGCTTCGGTTCCACCGAAGTTAACGTTTTTTCCTTGTTTTTTTTTGATAGCCATGCGTTGCTGTGGCTCAGTATGATTATGTTGAGAGCATAAACAAAAATGGCGTGGAATAGATTGTATAATCTAGAAAAAAGAAACACAACTCTATCCATCCGATGTATGCGCAACCTAGATGTCAAACCGCCATCTATGATGATTTTATAGAGTAACCAACAAATACACGATATTATCTTATAAGAACCATTTATTTGTAAAAATCAGATAAATTTCTATATACATTTTATGGATCCACACCCACCGCCGATTCTTTCAAAACGATATATATCCCTTTCTTTTAAACTAAAAAAAAAAAATGCACAACCACAAAATATTACGGCAATATACGATTAATTTATTATCGATTCTATGGGAGTCACGCAACGGGCCCTTTTTTCAAAAATAAATATCTTTTAAATTGGACCAAAAAAAACAAATCTACAAACTTTCATTGATATCGGTTCCAGTAGTTTCGAAGTTTATCCCGAACAGACCGAAGGATAGAAAAACAGACAGACAGACAGACAGACAGACAGACAAATGCAATATTCTCGAAAGTGAACAAATAGGAGCAAAAAGGACCAGTCACTTAACAATGAACACATTTAAGTTAATCTCTTTCCATCTATAACTTTTTCAAGACCATACTAAAGATCTGATCCACGCAACACAACTACCCTTGATAAGGTTATGCTACAAATGAATATAGGCAAAACACGGCACAATTCAACGACAACATACACCATCGACAAATACGTTAGAACACTAAAATCTTATAGTACATACCTTGGTTGACGTTTTCCATATAAATATTTACTACTTTCTTTTATTAGCGTCAGAAGAAGCACTTAAACTTCACAAAAACAAAAAAAACACAAATTTCAAATTGTATTATTATACCCGCCACACATAGTGTGAAGGATATAATCTGTTTGTCTGCAGGTTTGTAACGCATTAAAGGGAATCGAACCCAAAATACGAAAAACAATCAAGCCAGGTCCGTCTCCGTCCGTCCGTCCGTTTGTTTCTTCGCATTTCTATCGGCCAGTACCCAAAAGATATTAAAGCTGAAATTCGAACAACTAAGCTTTTCTCTGAATGACTAAATTAGTGTGAAAATGAAAGTGCCACGTCCATTTTAAGAAATACCCCATACAATTATTTTTTTTTTTAGTCATTTCTTGCACAAAAATTGCTTTTTATTCATGAATGTGCGTTTTATTCAATAATGTATTCACCTCAAAATTGAATAAAATAATCTAACATCATCGAATTCCAAAACCAAGATGCTACTCCCATTTTTATATGTAGTAGCCACCATACCAAACTTTTGGTCCGATATATCTTGAACTTCTATGAAAAAGTACATTTATGAATGTAAAAGTTATTGTTGAGATCAGTCACATACAACTTTTTCAAAGCATCTCGTGGTGGTTGATGTTTAAGCTTAGTTTCACCCGAAGTTTACAGTTTATCCTTGTTTTTATTTCATTTAAAAATGGAAAAAAGGGAAAACCAGAGTGCGCTGGGAACTCATATTGGAATACACATGTCAATTCTCTTACTTTTATGCCATTGAACTTTGGAGCTTTTCGTTTTATTTGTTTACTTACAAAGAAAACGTGTTTCCCTGAACAAACAATAATTCATAAAATCATGCCATTGAAACCATGTACACAAAGCTAGTTGACTACTCTCAACGATAATAATCGCTTAGATCTTTTGTACGTGTCACCTGCTTGAATAACTTCCCGAAATAATATTTCATGCATTTAATTTTATCCACCTACGGAGGATTCGAAGCAGAACAACGTTTACAACCTATTCTAAAATCAATTCCGCATAACTGAATTATGGTCGAATAAAGATATGAATTTTCACTCCATAAACAAGAAAACAGACAACTATGAAGATATAAAAAAAGAAAATGAAAAAAGGAAAGTACAAAGAAGCGGTAACCAGTAAGGAACTAAAGACTAAAGAAGCAAACCTAAAGTTGAATACAATAAAAATACACGTTCGAACATATTTGCATATATGAAAATAATATACCAATGTACGAGAACGTGCAGTTCTGGAAGTAGATAGCAAGGAAGAAGATACCTCGCAGATAGTAGGTATAAAAGGAACAAAGGAAAAAAACAGCAAAAGAAAAATGCAAAAAAAAAAAAGAAAGCCGGAAGCATAAAAATTAAACATATTTCTGCCAATATGGCGCAATTTTGATTTAAAATTATGGCAAGCAGAAGAAAAAAAAAAAAAAAAAAAAGTTAAAAAAGAATGTAAGAAAGAAAGAGAAAGTACGTTAGAAAAAATAAAGGTAAGCTAGATAACTGTAATAGAAACTAGTCTCAATCAACAGATTTATTGTTTACTAAGTAAGCAAAGCAGGCAAAGCAAAGCAAGTAGCGTAAAACGTGGCGTATGCAATTTTTCCAAATGCTCATACATAAGATTATGATTAATTGTATCAGTGACAATAGAAACTAGTAGCTTCAGTTAAGTAAATGACAAAAAAAAAAAAAAAAAAAAGAATAATAATCCACATTTATTATTGTAAATATGTTCGAACTAATTTTTCTTTTGTATAAGGCATAATTTTCCACTCTGAAAATGAATATAAATACAAAATGTTAGCCACATTAAAAAATTCAACATAATTAATCTTCACAACAACAAAAAAGAAAGATGAGAATGTTCCATAAATGCAGATTTTTTTTTAGAAAACGAAACATCAAATATCCAATTAAAGTTGCCACAGATCTTTCATACTCAATTTATAATAATTGGTCACAAACTAATTAACCTGATCCCTCGATAAATACTAAGTTTAATAATCAGCTACAACCAATAGCAACAACAACAACAACACAATAGCAGCGTGCAGCAGCATAAGCCTCGAAGGAAGTGTCTGAGGCAGAAGCGCTGTTTCAATGCTGTGGAAATGTTGAGGCAATGTCACGGCAACCGCAAGCAACTCAGAAAAATGTGTAAAAAGAATTATTAACACAAAAATTAAAGTAAATTAAATAAATAAAGAACAACAATAAAACAATAAGACAACAAACAAATAAGAGCAAAAAAATTGACTCCTAGAACAAAGTTTGGCGGCTTACCAATCAAAACATCATCAAACAGCAGCTAAGAAATGCTGGGATAGTAAGACGTATTACCAAAAAAAAAAATTTTGAATAAGAATCCGAAACATTAAAAAAAAAACTTTTTTTTAACTAGTCGACTTTTTCTATACGCCTGCACAGCATTGCGAACCAAAAGGAAAGAAATTATAAAAATGTTGCCCTTTCTCATTTTATTTCAAAGGTTGATAGAGATAGGAACCCTGACTTTGGAACTTACTATATAAAGTGTGAGGAAGAGCAATTTTTTCTCAAATTCAATTAGGAGGCTTAACCCAGAAATGGCGAATTCGACATAGATCGCATCATGATACAATTACCACAGGTAGTAGCAAGCGGTCTACACAATGATATTGGGAAACGTAAGCGTAGGCAAGAGATGGCAGATCTGCACTTGTGTAAAGAAAACAGAATGGTCTTTTGTTTTCCCTCTGGTAATGTTTCTTTTTCACTTCGACAAACGTAGAACAACTAAGCAATCGACGAAAGCTTGAGAGAGAAAATTTTCTTTACATTACCTGGTGTAATTGAACTCTGAGATTCCATATAGATACTTTTAGTAAAATAATCTTAGTTTTAAAGCTTTCAAATAAAATCTTTTCACCTATAACTCCCAAACAGTTTAAAGCATATTAATAAAGTTTCTCGACATTACAAAATTTTTCGCTTGTTCCTAAAAAATAAAAATACATCCGTAACGTATCGACATTTATTGACAAATGTGTGTCGAAATGTTTCTGATAAATATCGATAGGTATCGTTAAGGCTGGGCGCAGTTATACTGAGGCGTAACCGCAAAGCACAGAATGTTGCGCAGGATGGGCTACCACCACACATCATCGTTCCAGAAATGGACATAGTTGTGGAAACCCCTAGCAACCTGGTAGGTTATCTTTTAAAAAAAAAAAACTATATTTGAAACTGCAAACAAGAAAGTGGTCCAGAATTAACAACTTGCGTCAGTTCCAACACTATTACCTAGTCAGCTTACTATAGTAATAGGTCATAGAACATCCTCAAATAAATAGAATAAATATTTCTCACTGAAAGCGCGACCACAGAGTAATAATCACTTTAGCTTCATAGAGCTACTTGATGCTAGCAGGCACGGCGTCTCATTTAAGCGAATTTTGTGGAAGCTACGACCGTGAGATTAATCATTTGAATTAAGAAATCGATTACGCCTTGTCTAAGAAAAAATAATCGATTAATCAAAAATCAATAACAAGTAGTTTATAGTCGCGGCATAGAGAACTTTATCATATGCAGAGTAACTCACGGGAGCGTGGATAACGAAAACTTTGTTGAAGTGAGCAGCAAAAAAAAAAATGAGGTCTTGACTTATCGGCGTAATAGTCTTTGTCTTTGATGAACTATGAGATTAATCAACAACAATCGACTTTTTTATGCAATAATCAAAAGTGTCGGTTATTTGTCAAAAGACATACAGTAGAAGCTGTG
This sequence comes from Leucophenga varia, assembly GCA_018903435.1. Taxonomy (NCBI): domain Eukaryota; kingdom Metazoa; phylum Arthropoda; class Insecta; order Diptera; family Drosophilidae; genus Leucophenga; species Leucophenga varia. The sequence continues at coordinate 5,539 of JAEIFJ010002075.1, read as the reverse complement.
GCAATGTGAGAAGGAGGAAGAATGGCGTTGAACACCCCATCCACGTTATCCAGCTTCTACAGTAAAAAATGTTCGAATATTTTTAAAAATTCGTCTTAAAAGATCTGTTGAAATAAGCTGCATGATCGAAGCCAGAAGCCTATCTAAATAATAGTAGCTTCTTCAAATAGTGGTAGCTTATAATAAAAGGACCTGAAAGGTTCTTTTTGAGACCAAGTGGAGATCATGTCGGGCGTCTTTTTTTCTTGAGTGTTGTAGTAGTCCATCTGGAGCAGTCTTTCCATTCACCCAAACCTAACCTATAGCAATGTTTCGATACACTTCGATAAGTACGCGATGTTGCCAGGATTACGAAATGAGCGCCGAAAACGAATCGATTATCGTATAAGTTTATCGACAAGTATCGTCAACGAATCGAAATAGTATCGATCCGTTTCGGACAACGATGACAAAATCGATGAGATCCATACGTATGCCTACGTCGGTAGGCTTGATTTGTATCGATACGATCGATACAGCTTCATCCAGCACGATACGTGCGGGACTGGCGATAGCAGACGTGTCGAGATGCTTCGACCGATGTGGGCGCTGAGAATGTCATCGATGTGTACTCGATATTTGAATGACGAAATATCGCTCTTTAAATACTTCGATTTGATATTTAATTGAACTGATACATATCATGCCAATAATCGATCTACACTTTTAATTAAATAAATTCAAAACCAAAGCATTAACTCAAAGCAGCATACTCCAAAGTATTAACTAAAGTGTAAAACAAAAAACTTTCTAAAATAAAAAAGGAATAACTGCGGACTTAAATAAAAAGTTGAATAAAGAAAATCTCTGTTGTATTAAAAGCCTAACACAAAAATCTCTTATTCAGTTAAATTTTTCTAGTTTTTGAAACACGCCACGCGCAACATTTACCCTGCACAAACAGTAACGGCCCAAACTACTGTCATGACAGTACAGAACAGAAATATAAGCGAGAAACTGGCCACGAAACTGGCAATTTATTTAAATAGCGCACGAGTGATACAAATTTTAAACTTTGTTCCATTAACAACGTAGACGGACAGCAACAAAGAGGACGATGACGACGATCGACGACAAGGAAAAAGGATATTGACGGCGGGTCCTGTGTTCTGGGCAGTGTTAACCATGACGCCTGAATTGAATGCGCGTGAAGAAATGCGCTCAAGCGCAAAATGCCAGTAATAGAAGCAGCAGATTTATTTAAATAAAAAAAATTAGAAATCAAACCAGTACACAACTACAGCGTCATTAAAGCCATCCGTAAACCTTAGTTTGAAAGTTATAAATGGGGCGGAGTACAACTGGCAATGAGTATATTTCTAACTTTTTTTCTATAAAAGAAGATTGAGAAAGGAGCCATTGAAATATTTTCAATTTAAAGAAACAGAAGACCTAGTAGCAGCAAAGTTCAAAACTGTTACTGTGTCATGTATATTTATATTGAATGAAAATTATCTGTCTTAGAACCAACAAGTACAAGTTGATGATTTGTCCTTAAGATATATCTATGGCTATCAAAGTTAGGCGAATAAAAACTTTCACTAACTTGAGATAATCACTAAAAGAAAACTTTGAGCCAAAATCTAGGGAATGATTTGATAAAAAGAATATAAATATTTTTATATTTATATATTTTTCTTTGCCTTATATAGTGCCACTAACTATAATCATCCAAATGAAATGTACAAGGACATGACATACACATAGATACATTTAGTTGCGTGTAGAATTTCACGTCCAATACTTTTTGTATACTCAATTGTGCATGCTGCGTGTGTATGTGTGTGTGTATTGTTGCCTTTGGGTATTTACACATGCAACTAGCTGCCAGCCACAGCCAGCAAAAATACAAAAGTTTCCACAGTGCCTGTGAGAGTTCAACACATTTTCCTGTTACAAATGTTAATATTTGATAATTAACATTATATGTGAACTACTTATACATTCACACATCCCATATATACATACTTTTAGATTTGAATTTCAAATTAAAACTTTTGTCATGACTGACTCAAATGATATGACGTATATATAAAAAAAGCAAAAAAATCTGATGTTAATACAAATTGACACGCAAACAAAAGAATTCCTTTTGCATTTAACCAAGCTTTGAATTGACTTAAGTGCAAACAAGATCTCATAAGAAGCATCAAATTAATTCACAGATATTTCGCAAAAAAATAAATTTCGAATATTTTGGTGCACCTAAAAACACAAAACTCAAAAGTCTGTCCCACTAACTTGTGCAACGTTTCTTTTAAGAAATTGCCTACATCGCCAGACACATATTTCAGTATTTAGTTAATTTAATAAAGTTTGATCGAACTGATAAAAACAGATTATCGTATTAAATGCAGCTTCATTGAAGAATCACACTGATTTAGTCTAAATATGTTTTCGTTTTGTTCGATAACTGCTCCACTCAGACGGCAACCTGTACACTTCCCGCTCGTGGAAGAAGAACTGAGATTTCACTACGCTCTTTGAGACCAACTCCGCAGTTCAACACCAAAAGTGGCGTTTAAGTTATGGACAGGAACAGGTGGTAAACACGGTCCGGGTTCGCGCGGTGATGCGATAAAACTCTCCCATCGGTCCGAACCCGGCAGCTCCTGAGCTCATGCGTCCCCAGAAGGGGGAATACAGCACCTTCTTCCTGTTGACCACTCCCAAACGTTTGACGATCGCCTGTCGCGCGGTCCAGTTGGAGTCCAGTAGATGGTGGTGAATTGCTGTCCGTCGCAGAGCAAAGCTCAGTACGAGTATCCTTCCAGTCCCACCACAACACGAAACCTTCCTGGCCATTCCTGGCTTGCTCATTCGTTTCGGGGACGATTCAACGATTCACCGGCATTCGACCGAGACCGTTTTTGCCGCGTCGTAGGATCCACCTTTCACTTCCGCTAATCATCCGCTTCCAAAAGGTCGAGTTCCACCTCTGTTTCCAGCGTATCGCAGGCGTTGATTCGGTCCAGGAAGTTTTTTGTTGAGCGTCAAACTCGCGCGGCGTAACCAAGCAGCACGTTTTTTGTATCCAGCCTTTCTGCAGATGGTTTAAATGGTTTGGTGATTAACCCAACATCTCTTGAGAAAATCACAGATGCCGGCTACTGATGCTTTCCACGACTTTGATCGGTATTCAAAGAAGTCTTCCGCCGGCTGGCTTATCCATGGTGTCGTTTTCACCTGCTCTGAATCGTCGAAACCATTCCTCCGCGGTTCGAAGTGATAGAGTACCATCTCCCAAAACACAATTAATCTCACGAACGCTTCTCTAGCGGATTTGCCTTTTAACGAAGGAAAATTGCAAAATAGCGTAAATATCGGCGTTAGTGAACTCCCATGTTTACACGTCTATAACTTTTTGAATGCAGTTTCCTAATCATGTATAGGGTCGTTTTGTAGGTTATGTCAAGACCTGATGTATAGTATTGCCCGATACGAGCTCAGTAGCACTTGTACATAGCCGCGAAATTCAAAGACAAATGGCGGAAGGGAGATATTTGACAACCTTATATAAGATATTATTTTTATATATAAATGAAATGATTTCGAATTTAGAAAAATCCATTTAATCCATTGGCAGAGTATCGAAGATACTAAAGTTTTACTTTGAGGTATTTAAAAAAGGATGCTGGGCAACACAAATCGTTTGAGCAACTTGAAGGAGTGTTTTATGAAATGAACACCGTTACAAAAGAGATTTTCTTGAATTTTCAATTTTTTTATGTGGAGTATTCTAAGTTTTGATTATTTTCCAGCCTGTTTTTTTAGAATTTGCAGCTTATTATATTTATTTTTTTTTTTTTGAAAACTAGCTTGTTTTGATGCTCAAAATCTGGGCAACACTGGCGAGTTACATTTGAACTTTGCAAAAATTAAAAACATTTTTAAGAATTATTTGTGTTTTAATTAGCGCAAGTGTTAAGTGAATTTATATTTATTTAGTTACAATACTTTATACAATAGTAATCACCTTCACATAAAAAACTGTTTATGACTTGTAAAAATTTTAAACATAATATTCATTTTTATTGTAAAAGAAATTGTCGCCCCGCAACACGACGAGACGACGACGACAGCAATTACAAATGCTTTTGATTTCCGCACGTTCTGCTGCAATTTTTGTGTTCTTTGTTGTATTCATTGTTGTTGTTGTTGTTGATTTTGTTGTTGTTGTTTTTGTTGTTGTTTTCACATCTTGTAAAATTGCATATAAATGCTTATGAAAAATTTTATTGCAACAATAATGTTTCTTATGACGATGATGATGATGATTATAATGTTGTTGTTAATGATGATGATGATGATGATGTTGCAGACGACACAGTAACGAACGACGCCAGCAGCACTCGAAATACAAAAGACATTAAATGCATAAATTATACAAAAGGATACAAAGAAAGAAAGAAAGAAAACAGTGTTAAATGGCTTATTAAAATGTTGTTCCTCTTGTTAAATTATACGTACTGCAGTATTTTTAGTAGCTACCTACTTACGCATATACTTTATGTATTATATAATTACTTTTTTTATAAATAGACTTTTTGAATTGAAAATACTGCAGTTTGCAATATTATTGAAATTTTTGGTAATACTTACAGCCTTACTTATAATAGCGGATCTGCAATTAAATCCCCTTTAATAAAATTAATGGTGTTTTCTAAGAAGATTTTAGTACACAAAGTTTCTATCTGCTTTACATTTTTTTTTTCTCCGTCTGTACTAGCCGAAATACCCGGCCATGATCCGATGTCGCAAATAGTTCTTTTCAAATTTTTTGTGACATAAACCTACATTCGCCAGTGTCCACTTTTCCAACCAATCAATCAATTTCCGCTCCTGATACCCAAAAATATTTATAATTTGATGAAAATTCAACTGCATATAAAAATTTTATCATGTCCTAATATTTTCCTCTCAAGGGATTTTGGGTCAGGTAGTATTTAGAAATCTTATGATTTTTAGAACTGAACTTTTGGGGGTCTCCTAAAACCAAATCCAAACTGTATTTAACTGTAACACCTAAATTATTATTTAAACAAGAAAAACGGTAATTTGGTGGAACCGAAGCTTAAATACCCGTCACACGCATCTTTGAATAGTTTAGTGTGATCATCAGTGGCTTAATTCATTTATAAATATATATTGGAAAATAAATACTTTTTCCGTAACATTTGTTCGAAAATAATCGATAAGTTTCGTATGGGGGCTATAGCTAAAGCTGGGCGTGGCAGCTTGGATTTGACATTGGGATGACATTAGAAGTATTTTACCAACTTGGAGTGACTACATTCATAACATAACAGCTTATTTTCATACAAAAATCCGAAAAACGGTAAGTTTGGTATTGGGGCTACACCTTAAAATGGGCGTGGCACTTTGATTTTAACACTTGAACTGCTTAGGACTGAGAAAAAGCTTAAGTTCTGAGTTTCAAGTAATATTTTTAAAACTAAGCGAATGAATCGCATAAATACAGACAGTCAGACGGACATGG
>JAEIFJ010002073.1:0-210380 GCA_018903435.1 Leucophenga varia | reverse complement strand
AAAAAAATAATTATTAGTAAGGCCCAAAGTGTTACTCCACTTTTAAATACATTTTAGAATATTAACAAAAAATCATAAACTGGATGTTAGATTCTCCAGAGCCATCACTGGTATTTTATATCAAAATACATGGGAAAAATGTTTACCAAAAATACGGGTCTTTTTATTTTCGATATAGAACAATCCTAGGGTGTGGGAGCATAAACATTTTTTTTTTTTTTTTTTTTTTTTTCTTGGGCCCCTCGAGGTGGCCACCATGCCAACCTTTCACAAAACTTCAAATTTTTGTATTGTAGTTATTACTTGATTTTGAGATTCGTAATTTACTGAGTTATAGCCCTATAAGTGAAAAAAAGGGAAACACATATTTTTTCACCATAAGTCCAGATTTTTAAAGAGGTCCCTCAAATTTCGACTATGCAGTTTTGATTTACTCGAGCTTAACTACAACTTTTATTCTAAAACTTCCCAGCTATTTTTAAGTGTCGAACAGTTCTTTAATATTCGAATTAAGTTTGGATCTTCTTCTTGACACCTGCCCATCAACATAATCTTTATGAACAGACTATAAAAAAATATTCATTGCTCTCTTTCAGACTCTTTTATTGTAAAACTTAGTACTTGCCAAGAATAAGAATTTGAGCACTTCTAATTAAGAAAGATGGTATCTAAATGCTCACATTGCGAAAGTACATTCTGTAAACTTAATTGCCCAGAAAATATCAAAAAAATACCATTATTTTAATTTAATCATCGAAATTCAACTCAAAACGCGTTTTCTGGAAAATAAATAATATTCTTTATTAACCTTTTTGACCATCCGGGAGGAACAGATAGTGAACCCCACCACTACAATCGAAGAAAATGGTTTTCAGGCACTTATTTATATCAAGCAAAATAAATATTTTTAAAATTTTTGTACCAAATTTTATCCTAACAAAATCGGGCATTTTGCTATTTCGTCACATCTTCAATATTAAGTCAACTTTAAAAAAAAGAAAAGAAAAATATGTTACTTCAATTTTGCACCTTTAAGCATTTTCCTCATAAAGCAAATAATTTTTCGTATTTTCGTGTAGCTTTGTCTCGTCTCGTATTTTATGCCCTGAAGTGTGTTTCTCGAACATCAGCAAAAGCCGTTAATGAATGATGTGTACGGTGTACGGAATGCTGCTGAAGCTAAATCTTCTTCATTTGTTTACTTTAGATGCTATTGCCTGCCGCTTGCCGTCCTTAAAGTGCATTCAACTGTGCGACTGTGAAAATTAAGGCAACGCACTGTCGAAGTTGCCTTTAGGCGACCATAATGGGTTAAAGAACTTTTTCAGTTGCCACAATTGCGCGTTAACTTTTAAGTAAGTCACTTCATTATTCGGTTGAAATGTTTCTTTGTCCTTGAAAAAAAAAGAAAAGTAGTAAAAAAAGGTAAAAATTACTTGACTTGAAACTTAAAAGGCTTGCTTCTATTTCTGATTACATTTAAGAGACGCAGTCCGCGCGAAATAATTTTTAACAAAATTCCGTGGGCGTTTCTTTGGGCTACTATGTGCTTCCGTTCGCGACTGATTTGGGTTTCTTAAGGTTCATGTCTTTTGTTTTGTTTTTTTACTGAAAAAAGCGTTTAACGCATAATTGAAACAATTAAATTGACAAGAAGCAAAAAGTTTAATGAAAAGCGACAGACAGGCGACTGAAAAAGTGAATTATTGCTAAGAAAAATTTTGAAAAAAAAAAATGTATAAGATTTATGTATGCATTTAGATGTTTTGGGAATCAAAGATTATATACCCAATATAAGTTCATTTTCAGGAAAATAAAATGAATGCCGAAGATAAAAGACAATGCGTCATTATGTCCATCCGTTTGCTGAGATAAACTTTTTCGCTCAGTTCTAAAGATATTCAATTGAAATGAGAAACATACGATTTTCTTGGCCCTAGTTGCTTTGTATGTCAAAATTGATGGCATAGTCTAAATAAAGGGTGTCCCAGAATTATCGCAAGACTCGCAGTAAAGCGCTAGCAACTCTGAAAATGAACACGATAGAAAACGATAGAACACGATAAAATTTTGTTTGGGTTGCAAGCACTTTATTGCAAATCTTGCGTTAATTCTAGGACAGCCTTTACGAAACCGTTCCAAAAAACTATTTTTTGGTTTCTAGCTCAGATTAAAATACTTAAACAATAAATTTTTCCACCACACAAGTGAAAACAGTGGAAAAAATCAGACAGTTTTGTGTCATACAAATTCACAAATATTTCCAAGAATGCAATTTGCCGGCTACATTAACTTTTGTTTTTCTTTTATAGCATTCTTTTTCTTCAGCCTTGCCACTTTGTAGTAGTGTTGGCAAATAGAATGATTTTTTACTCAAAGTGTGATTAGCGAATACGGCTTGATAATTGCAGTGATTGCAAACAGTGATAGAATCGCAGTTCGTGAAAAACAATTTCTGATCACTGTTCGCGAAGAGTGATACAAAGAAATCGCCGCTTACTGAACATGTTCACTGAGAAACAAGAGAATCGTAAATCACTACTTTCAGTCAAAGTGCGGCATTTTGATTTTTAAATCACTGTGATAAAATCACCGAAAATTATTTTTTTTTGTAAGAACTCGACTGGCTCAAGTCTTCTTTGGAAGACTTTAAGGAAGATTTTATTTCACCTTTGGGCACCATTAGCTCCCGTGATTCAGTACGGTTGTTCTTAGCTTCATATTTCGATCCCAACAAGTATAGAGCATAAACTTAGATTGGAAATTTCTGTGTTTGGTTTTCACAGTACTATCTAATATTCTAAAATAACTTTAAAAGGAGAATAGTTTTTTTAATGTTGTGGTTTAGTAATGTCGCCTTATCGATTTGATGTCAAACTTTTTATGAAACGAGTTCAGTTTTCAGACCCATTCTGTTCAAGTTGTATTCGGGTTCACGTTATACAATCGATTGACGCGTAAGGAAATATCTATCCATATAACCGCTTATGCTTTTAAAGGATTTTTTATCAAAATAATGGCGTCTCTAGTTGGCTTTGTTTTCGATAAAACGATTTCACCTATCGGTTAGATTTTTGTAGTAATCGAAAATCGATTTTTAACGCAAAAACCAAACCAATCATAGTGAAAAAAAATTTTAGTCGATGTTCTTTTCAATTCTCGAATTTGTTTGTTTGGTAGAATTGTATTGGTAACAATTATAGATAGAAAGTATTCTTTTAGCATTAGACTCCTTGTCTACCTCCGGCTATTGGCTCATATTAAATAGTGCTGTGTTTTCTCCTTTTGATAGCAAAATCTGCAATAAGGAGACTGCTCCTAATTGTCAGGTATATTAAATTAATTCTTTAATTAGAGTCTCAGCGCTGCTTGTACTTGCTTCGATTCAGTTGACTTCGAAAGAGGCGCCCTACTATCTGCTAGCATTGCAATATCCTAGCTGTGATATTTACTATCTAAACTTTACTGTGCGCATCAAATTAGGGCACAAGGCTCTGCTTGAAAAATACTAGCATATTTACCAATAGTCTACCAGACTTGGACCCTGGATCCTACTACTCCTAGAGTAAGATAGAAGTGACTATGGGACACTACAGTTCCCATACAAGTAGGACCAGCTGCATCAAGCTGGTAGAGCCAACCAAAAACCAACCCACACAGTTCAGAAAAGAGCGTAATTTAAAGGGCAAATATTGGAAAGTTCACTTAGCGATTGAAACAGGGACACAGGAAGTGTTCTAACGTTTCTGTTTCATATTTTTCTTTGCAGCTTCTGCAATATTTATTAAATAGAATTCCTAGTCTGGACACATGCTCCCCAATGGATTAATCGCCATTTATAGTTGCTGTTAAACGAGCGAGGTCTAATCTAATTTGCGTCTAATCTTGGCCAAATCAATCTAGTTTTCCTACAGCTATTTAGATTTGTCCAATTGTTTGCGGTCGAAATGGTGAATATTTTTTGATGGCAGAGATTTCTGCAGTTATTGGGATTTCCACTTGGACCGTTAGGGAGTTACTGGCTGATCTCTAGTCAGAGTGTCCGCGTGTTCATTTTCGGGAACGTAGCCATACCCATTGATCGACGAGAGAGTAACATAGCTGTAACGACCAACTGTATTCAGGCGGTATTTTCATTTTCTAACCAACTTTGATTGGGTGATATGATTGCCGAGAACCTGACTGTCCAAGATGATGAAAAACATTCTGTTGCGAAGTTTTCTGAGCAGTTCAAAAGCTGCAAACTTAGCATAAACCTTCGCTAGCAAAATATTGCAGAGATCCGGTACCCAGGTCCTCCGAGTATACTCCAGAACCCAGATTGACAGACCAGAATTGCATCCTAGCAGATAAGCCATTCAGTGCTGTCTTGTGGGCAAGGATTTGTTAAAAGATTTATTGAAATTTGAACCTATGGATAGAAAATCTGTGGGGCCGGTCAACTCTACTCGGAGTTATGACAAAATGGAACTATGACCATGACTAGTAGATATCCACAGAACAGATTCTCTCAGGCGAAGCGCGCTTTGAGATTTCATTAATGTAAACCTCAATAAGCAGGAGATTAAGCAGTGCGTTAAGAGCCTCTGTGGGGCAGGTGCGAATTGGCGCTGTGACTCCTTTAAATGCTGATCTTTGTACTCTGCCAAGCTCAAGGCAGGCCACCCGGCCAATGCCTAGGTTTACTCGAATTAGTTTAGATAAGACCAAAAGTTCAATAAAGATTTTAGTGTCTCACGCAAAGAATTACCAATTCGCTTACAAAATGTTCATACACAAATTTTTTTTTAAGGTTTTTAGAGTATACAAAATAGAATTAATATTAAAAGGTACAACGATATGGAAATAAAATAAAATGTAATAAATTTTAAGACGAAAAGGGTTAATTTTTTTTTTGCTTTCTTAATTTAGGCTTTCTTTCAAATATGTTTTTTTTTGTGTTGCTCAGAAGAAACCTTGAACTTTACATAAAATAATTAGAAATGCAAAAAAATTAACCTAACCCAAATTTGTATGTCGCCTGTTTGCTTTTAATATTTATTTTGTCTTTTCTCTTTAAAAATATATTTTTAAATTTTCTCAGAAATTTGATGTAAAAAATTATTTTTCACAGAAAATCTCTTTTTCATAAGAAAATTACTTTTAATACGCTGCAATTGAGGTGTTAAAGGGGTATACAAAATTTTTGAAAATTATGTAACAGCAGGAAGGGGGCAGGAGACAAAGGCTCCATAAAGAATAAAGACTAAAAAAAAAAAATGATGTTGTTAATCTTTAAAGTTAGTTCCTCCCCATATTGCAATTGTACCAGATGATGTATTGCGCCACTGTCTCTTTCTAATTTATTAACAAATTTTGTTGAATATGCATGTTGTGGTGAATTTATATAATTTTGTTAAGAAACAGAATCATGTAACGGTACAATATCGGTTTAGAGCGTATCTCGCAGTCTAGTGTACTCTACTGCAGTGTTTTCTTCTTGTTTCTCTAAATAAGTTTATTAACGTATTCACTTTCTGCATGCGTGAGTGCATTTTAGTACATATATCCTTTGCTCCATTTTGCTCCTCTCTACGTAATACTCTGTACATTCCGTGGTATTGTATGTTAGTGTTTACGGCTTAAAAACTTACGGCTATGCTGCTGCTCCTGCTGCCTCTTTACATATAAAATTGCATAGCTTTTGTTTCAATGTACATGGATGTGGCTTGACTTTGGTCATTAGTATGCATTGCATTTGCTATGCAATCTCATAAAATATCCTTTTGGCCGCAGATTTTCTGTAGTCTTTAGTTTGTCATTTAGTGTGTCACACAAAGTCAAACATTGTTGATCAGACATGCAAACTGTTTGGTTTGTTTAGCATAACGCCACCGCCGCGTGCCATGCTCAAATTAGAACATAGTCCTTGTTATCATTGTGTTGTTGTTGTTGTCTTTGATGCTGCAGCATGAAGCATTTAAGTACATCACAATTGCCACATATACAGAAATAGCCTATAGTTTGTTCTTCATGTTCTGCATTTCTGAATTCTTAAATAGCTGCATGCGGTTTTTGTTATGCATAAAGTGTCATCTTCGTGTTTGCTATTTGCCTTTTGCCATTGCAAAGCGTTCTCTACGTAATTGGAACGTAATTGGCTAAAGTGTCACGGAACGTTCGATAATTGTTGCATACATTGAGGCGTAAATGTATTCTTCGTGTTTCTGAGGTTGCTTTTGGTTTGAGTGAGTTTGCAAATTTATTTTAAACCAAATTTGCATTTTTGTAGTTGTCGATGTTTTGCATTTCTAAAAAGCGCTGAACAGCGATGTACTTCTTGACTTTAATCATTTAAACATCCTTAAACTCATTCCTGGCATCGAGATCTGCAAGATAACAGATTATATGACCACGGTTTTTCGCTTTGGCAGACGTTTTCGTTCCTCCTACCCAATCGGTCAGATTGGAGGAGCGGAGACGTTGGTTTCGAATCATTAACCATTTAGTGGTTTACTGATGGCTCGCTCACCGAAACGGGCTCTGGTGCTGGTATTTATGGTCCCAACACCAGGATATCTGTTGCAATGGGAGCTTGGCCCACGGTCTTCCAATCTGAGATCTTTGCGATCGAAGTCAGCGCCTGCCACCTTTTGACTCATAGTCCTAGGGGGGCTAACATTACAATCTTCTCCGATAGCCAAGCTACTATCAAAGCACTAACTTCATGGACCTTCTCATTCAAGTTAGTTTTTCATTGCTATAACGCACTTCAACTCCTTTCTCAGGGTCGTTAAGTAACAATCTGCTGGGTCCCTGGACACAGAGGTATTGACGGCAACGAAGCCGCTGACGAACTTGCAAGAGCCGGCTCCTCCTCACCCTTTATTGGCTCGGAGCCTTTCTGCGGGCTGAATTGTGCCCTCGCCTTATGCTTAATCGATATGTTCTCCGCAGAATCTCATCGACAATACTGGGTTCAATACCCGGGCCTACGGCAAGTTAAGCAGTTGGCTCGCGCTTTCTGCCCTTAACAAAATGGGTCTGTCCCCAGTGTCTGATTGTAGACTCTGCTTGGAGGACGATAAAACTAGTATACACATTCTATGTGAATGTCCAGCTCTGGCCCGCTTCAGGTTCACCCTGTTTAATCGATGTTTCACTACTACCGAGCAAATCCGGGTCGCCCCGACTAGGGATACTCTTCTGCTTATTAAAGGAGTGGAGAGGATTCTCTGTCCATTAACCTAACCAGTTATTATTGCCAGGCTTGGGTACATAAGACTCCCTAGAGTCGCAGTTCCCGTTTAATCTCCCTTTATAGCAGGGCCTACCATGTTCCCACTATATTCTGTGCTAACGATGGGAACGTGTGGTGACTTTTCATATATCTTCACTTTTGCTCTGACCACTTGCTTGCCTTACGGCTTCGGCCCAGGCACAACGTCAGGCTTTTATGGTTATGGTTACGGTTAGAAGTTGGAGAGAAAAGCTTAAGTTTCAAATATCGAACAAAAATTTGAGATGTTAGTAAATGAAGAAAAAACAAGGAAAAACGTTAACTTCGGTGGAACCGAAGCTGAAATACTCGTTACATGGGCGTGTCGTCTTGGTTTTGACCCTGGATGACCAAAAAATGTTTTTACCCAATTGGGAGCGAGTACATTCATAAATAATTACTATTTAAAAAAAAAAAAATCGAAAAAATCGATAAGTTTGTATGGGGGCTATACCTAAAAATGGGCGTGGCACTCTCATTTTCGAACTTAACCTAGTCGTTGCCGAGAAAAGCTTAAGTTTAAAATTTCAGCCCAATATCTTTATATCTTCATCGAAAAGATCGCATAGCAACAAACAGACGGACAGACTGACAGACGGACAGACGGACAGACAGACAGACAGACGGACATGGCTAGATCGATTCGTCTCATTGAGCTGATCAAGAATATATATACTTTATGGGGTCTCCGATGACTCCTTCAATGCGTTACAAACTTTTGACAAACTGAATATACCCGTTTACACTATGTGTAACGGGTATAAAAAAAAGGACAGACAGGCGGACAAGGCTAGATCGATTTGTTGCGTTGAGCTGATCAAGATCATATCTACTTTATATAGTCTACGATGTACAGTGGTTGCACTCATATTGTCTTATGTTCAAACTTCTTAATGCAAACCGTTTTTTTTTGGATTTGCAACGGGACTTTCTAAAAATAGCATTGAAGTCGCGAACACGCTCGGTAAGCTTTTTCAAATCAAAAATGCAATTCAAAGTGGTCAGACGTCAGCCTAAGTGTTCCAGATTAAATTCTTTGGCATGAATTTTGAAGTTGAAGGTATTAACTTTAAGTCCTGATATAAATAATAACCAACTAATCAAATTGTTCTTGTGAAATTAACTTATTTGATTCAATTTTTTGTATGTTAGTTGGATTTTTAGTTGTGGATCCCACAAAATTCCACAACTGATTTGTAAGTCATTGTAATTGTCCGGCTTTTAGGGTAATAAATGTGTTAAGTTTAGCTGCAGAAATTTGCCGATGTGTGTCTTAACGGATTATCTTATTATAATCTTATAATAAACTGACGACGTCTTACATTTTTCAAAGTCTGCTTTGCTCTGTAAAACATCTGTTTGGCAGGGCAAAGCTGATACAAGCCCGACCACTGTGTATCGGAGACCCCATAAGATATATATATTATTGATCAGCTCGACAAGACGAATCGATTTAGCCATGTCCGTCTGTCTATCCGTCCGTTCGTCTGCCTCTTGCAATGTGTTTTACTCGGAAAAGTTTGTAAAGATATTGACCTGAAATTTGAAACTAAATCTTTTTTTTTTGGTCCTAGGCAGTTTGTATGTCAGGAAACCAAGGTGCTGCGCCCATCTTTAGGTATTAGCCTCCATACAAATCTACCGGCCATGTTTGTGTATTTGTATGAAAATAGTTCTAATTTATGAATATTTTTCTTCAAACTGGGTAAAATCACCTTCTGTCATCCGATATGACAATGATCGGGCCACTATAGGATTCAGACCCTATACAAACTACCCTTCCATTCGACATAGGTGACCAGCCCAGGACAGCCATTTGTATTTGATGTTTTTGACTATGTCGTTGTCATTATAAAGCTTGTACTGCTCATCGTTCGTGCGCATACGGATGTAATTTTCCATTCTAAATGGACCAAAAGATTCTCGAAATATCTTCCTCTCGAATACGCACAACGCCGACTTATCCGATTCTGTCATGAACCACGCTTCTGAGCCATACAAAAGGGCAGGCATTATCAGCGTCTTGTAGAGTTTAATCTATATATTTCTGGACAGAACTCTACTTCGCATTTGTTTACCGAGACCAAAATAGCAACGGTTAGCAAGAGTGATCTAAGCCCAAATATATTTGACCTTGGTGCACAGAAAAGGGCACATATGCAAAAAAAACTGAGTGTATGATTTAGGAGCGACTTTCCAATAACAGTTCTTGAGATTGTGTGTGAAGAAAATGGTACACCAATCCAAAAGGTCAAGAATAATAAACAGTAGTGTTTGACTTCAGACTTCAAGATCATACTGGAAAATTCGGGAAGTATCCTTTGAGACCGTTAAACGGCTTTTTGATAAATATTAAATCGACACTAACTACAAAAATTCGAAAACCCTTTTATTGAGTGGTAGTAAACGAAGCAAATACTCCTATTTTCACATATTACACCATGCTACCCTTAAAAGACCTCATAGTTAAAATTTTAGTCCAATCTGTCCACTAAAAGTATTTTTGGCCGTTCTCCCCAAATAAGTGCAACCACTGTGCGATGCCTCCTCTACAAACTTACAAACTTTCACACAAAATTATAACAGCCTCAACACTACCAGTCAGGCTACTATTCTCGAAATAAGCGATTTACTTTTCAAGTAAATATTCTATTTTCCCCAATAATTAAGGATTTTCATTTTGGAATTTAAAAAGTTATTTTTTAACCGTTTGGAGATTAAAAGATTATAAATTTTTCTTAAAAAAAGGGGGAGCCTGTACGCTTGTACATTAAGCCATTGGGTGCAGCCATGGTTGCCTTGTGGATGTCTTTGTTAGAAGCAAAAATCAAAAGACCGTAGTTCATCAGTAAAGGCTTAGCAGTTCAAATAGACCAACGCTTATGCCCAATTTGAATTTTCATTAATTAAAAATTCATCTAGTCTCTGAAACGAGTGGGTTAATGAATTCTGAAAATTTAAGAAATCACATTTGAGCGATTTAATGTTGAAAAGTTCCAATTCGAAGTCATAGCAAAATTGTTGTTTGTTCAATTCAAATCGATTACTATCAACAACTCTCATCATATTTCATGGAAATCACTATTTTTCAAATGCAAATTCTATTTCTCACGTTATTTTGCATAAATTCATTTCGATGCGGTTATGCAATGAATTTACACAATTTTCGTTATATAACGTAAAAAACAAGAAAATGGAGAATTAAAATGGCTACCAATGATGGCGGACACGTTTCATATTGAAAATGCAAAAGTAAAGTTTACAGTTGGCACGCAACAAAACTAAATGTTTTACTTTTTCCATTAAGCAAACAATGACAGACAGCCTCAATCAGGAAACTCACCGCTTTATTTTGTCATTCAGTCATTCAATCTGTCATTTTGTCCGTCTGTCTGTCTGTCTGTCATCAGCAGGGCGCTATCAAACTTTTTCAATTTATAGTACTAATCCGAGAGTGTTCTCCTTTTTTTTTTTTAAATAAAAAAAAGCGAATCATTTCAAAATGCCGCAGATAGTTCGGCGTAGCGTAAAAGTCAATATATTGATATTTAAATACTTGGATATCTTCTGCAAACAGGCAAGCGTAATATTATTTTTTTATTATTTAAATCGGATTTGAACAGCTTTATTTCATTTAATTGAAAGCATTCGATTTTAGGGTAAAATACTTTGAAAAATTGATTAGTGTCATCGAAATATGATACATGAAGCGAAGAGGGTATATTAATTTTGGCAAATGTATGTAACAAAGAGAGCGAAACATGATTAAACCGAACTGGTTCCGAACGTAAGTACTCCGATACTTTTGTTACACTGAACCTTAACTTGAGCACAAACAGTTATCTAAACAAGAAAGAACGCTGGAAGTCAGTATGCTCGACTGCAAGATACCTGTACCCAATCTTTATGAACCTTGATCGGTTCTATTTACTACCATACCTCATTGAATTGAATTTTCATACAAAGACTTAAAAAATCAGGTATATCTTTGTATGGGGCTATATCTAACTTTGTTGGACCTACCCATATTGGTATATTTCATTCGGAACTATCCTACTCATAATTTATACTAAATTTGAACTTCCTAAGTAACAATGCAAATTTGCAAAAACGAAAAATTTTAGAATACATTTGTATGGGGACTATACCTAAAATTTAGGTTATTTAGTCCCTACTTCCATATTGAGATATTTTATTGGGACTATGTTAGACATAATTTGTACTAAATTTGAACTTCCTAGAATAAAAAACAATGACGTTTTTTAGGCAAAGCCCAAAATTTTGGGGTACATTTGTTATGGGGACTATAAAATTTGGGGTCCTACTATATGGGGATATTTTATGGGACTATCTTAGACATAATTTATACCAAATTTGAACTTCCTAGAATAAAAAAACAATGACGTTTTTAGGCAAAAACCAAAATTTTTGAGGTGCATTCTGCGTATGGGGACTATACCTAAAATTTTGTTGGTCCTACCCATATTGGGGATATTTTATTGGGACTATCTTAGACATAATTTATACTAAATTTGAACTTCCTAGAATAAAAAACAATGACGGTTTTAGGCAAAAAACCCAAAATTTTGGGGGTACATTTGTATGGGGACTATACCTAAAATTTTGTTGGTCCTACCCATATTAAGGATATTTGATTGGGACTATCTTAGACATAATTTATACTAAATTTGAACTTCCTAGAATAAAAAACAATGACGTTTTTAGGCAAAAACCCAAAATTTTGGGGTACATTTGTATGGGGGGGGGTTCAAATGGGGCTAAGAGAAAACGGGAAAACTTTGCAAGTGAACACTTGACGGCTCAGGTGAGTCTAAGTTTCAAATATGGTGGCCCTATCTTTTATAGTCTCGAGATAATCTCTCTCATGAGGGCACGACAGGCGGGAACAGACAGACGGACAGACAGAAGGAACAGACCCTTAAGTGTTCGACTCGTTCGACTCCCTTTCCAATGCTGATCAAGAATATATATTCTTTATATGGCCTATCTTGCCTCCTTCTCTCTGTTACATACATTCGCACAAACTTAATATGCCCTTTAACCCTTTGGGTACAGGGGATAAATAACCAAAACAGTCGGAGGCCAGAGGATTCTTTTGGAGTAGATGGGAGACCTTTGTTAAGAAGGCAGCCGTAGTCTGCTGTGAACAAGTCCCATGCAATGGGAATAACGGTGAACAAGAGCAAGACGAGGTACTTGATATACCCGCAGATAATCTACACGGCAAAGACGGTCTTTGAGGACAGAGAACTTCAAATTTGAGGTTATAGAAAACTTCGCCTACTTGGGCACAAATTTAAACAGCGTCAACAACACCAGTCAAGGAATTAAACGAAGATTCACTCTTGCTAACCGTTGCTATTTTGGTCTCGGTAAGCAAATACGAAGTAGAGTACTGACCAGAAATATAAAAATTAAACTCTACAAGACGCTGATAATACCTGTCCTGATGTATGGCTCAAAAGCATGGGTCATGACAGAATCGGATAAGTCGGCGTTGGGCGTGTTTGAGAGGAAGATGCTTCGGATAATCTTTGGTCCAGTTAAAGTGGGAAATGACATCCGTATACGAGAGAACGATGGCTTTACGAGCTATAACTATACTGACATCGACATAGTCAGAAACGTAAATTACAAAGGCTGTCTTGGACTGGTCGCTGTATGGATACAGAGGCTCTGGCAAGAAAAGTTTATGCGTAAGACATGAACCAAATCGGAGTGGCGCGGAGAGAAGACTTCCCGCCGCTGCGTTGGGAGGACCAGATCTTGGAAGACGTCCGCATGATTGGTGTCCCAAATTGGTATCGACTAGCAATAAACTTTAACCGCTGTATATAAAAACATTGGTTTCATTTCATGGCCTCCATGTTCTTGGGACTTAAATTCCTTTAAAAATCTTTGAAGAATACTTACCGAACGGATTTATAAACATAATACGGAATTGGATTTTTGAATCCTCTCAACATTGGGGTTTTGCGCCAATTGCAGTCAATTGACCAAGATTTGGACGCTAATCTAATAATTGGTAGGGAAAACATATGGAGAATCTAAAGGAGGCTTTCTGCGGTAAATCTTTGGATAATCTTTCCAGTTAATTTTTGGCGAACTTAGGAAATTATTGAAGAAGAATGTAAATGGAGTACCGTTACGAAGCATAACGGTATAATGCATTCTCTTGTTTTGTTTTTCTGTTGTGATCATGTCCACCTTGTTTCTAGGTGGCAAATGGGCCTTCAAAGCTTTTATAAACTAAAGCCAGCGGAAATGTCATCAACTCGGCGTCAATGATGCGTGAGTCTTTTTCCTCGATGACATACCGATGACAGTCACACATAAATCGTTGACGACATTTTTTGAAATGTCACAGTTGTCTTAGATGATATTTTTACACCCACTTTTTGAATGAAAAGTCTTGCAAGTCTTCATGAATGACAAGTCTTGTAAGTCTTAATGCATGACATGTTCTGCAAGACATGTGTCTTCTATCGCTTTTCTATCAGAATATCGTAAAATTTTGCATAGAAATAAAGAGGCTGAGGAGGGGTGTGAATTTCTGCTCTGGAAGCGAATTTAAGTCCAGAAATTTAACTGAGAACGATTATGGAATGGAAAAGGAACCTTGTTCGAAGATTTCTTCCCAATTCGAAAAATATTATACTCAGATTTGATTTGCTTCCTTTTTGAAACCATAGCAAAAAAAATTTTGTTTTTAAACTAAAATAAAAAATTAAATTAAAATAAAATTTCGAATTGTTGCACTATTCACCGGATTCTCCCGATTTAGCTGACTCTGATTTGCGCATATATAAAAAAATATATGATTAAAGGAAAATATCTGAAAAAGTACCTTCCCAAATTGCCTTGAAGACTTCACTTAGCTCAGAATGCAGTAACCTAAAAAAAGCGACCTTGCAACTCTTGTCAAACATATTTTTTTAAAGTTTAAAACAAACTTTTAAGTAAATTTGATGGAAACAAGACACAACCAAAGTCCACTTATATATTTCAAATGAAAATAATGTAAGTGAAGAGGCATTTAGTCGCAAGAGAGAACATGATTTATAAGCATCAATAAAAAAATATTTTACAAGTCTTGTAATGAAAAAAAAAAAAACGAATCAAAAATGTAACAAAAGCGTGACTTATTTGGCCGACTTAGAACGAGTGAAGCTTTTTTTTTTTTTTTTTGAAGTGAAATAAAAAATGCTTAATCATCGATAAATTTATTTACAAGTTACAAAAAATATGATGTTTCTGTATGAAGCTAAGCTATTGACCCTCGGGCAGCTACATCAGCAGCAGCAGCCAGTTAGCCTGCCAGACACAGACCACGAATCAAAAACGTCTGCGGACGTTTACATTTGACATTGAAAATGTAAAAGCTAAAATAAATTTTGAAATATTAAAAAAAAAAAAAATATTACCTATTTAAGCAGTTTTAATTTTAAATTATTTTTCAAACAAAATGTTTGCTAAACTTATGTGAACAATGAATTATTAAGTTAGTGCAAATTTATATGTTTTCGAGGAACGTCTGATAAGTTATCGAATTAAAAAAAAAAAACAAATTAATTTTAGTCTGTACCCATTTCGATTAACTGTAAACTTCGTTCTTGAAATATCGAAACCATTTCTTACATGATTTATGAGTTGGACCATGGACATCATGGAGTGTTGCAATTTATGAAAGAAAGTTATGTTACATTTTGACAGACATACAAACGAACAGAAAAACAGACAGGCAGACGGAACTGGCTAAATTAATTTTCCTCTTCACGCTGATCAAGAATACACACACATACATATATATATATGTATTCTTTATAGGTTAAAAAATATATGACCATTATAGTGACGTAGAGGGGGCCGTACTGTGCGAACCTTCCATACAAACGCGAAAAAGTTTGCACCGCAATCAAGGATAGACTCTATACTGAAAGTATTATTTGTGCTTTTATACCCGCCACACATAGTGTGAAGGGTATATCCAGTTTGTCTGAAAGTTTGTAACGCATTGAAGGAGACGTCGTAGACCCCATAAAGTATATATATTTTTGATCAGCACGACGAGACGAGTGTGTTTAGCCATCGTTTTTGATACACATTTTGATCGTTCAGGTAAAAAAAATATTGAATTGTAAGTCAATATTTTTAGCCCTCAAACAAATTTTTCAGTTTTTTAATGAAAATGGTTTATTTGGAATCGATTTATGCCAAATAAGGTTACAACACTTTTAATAGCAACCCATGTTTAGAAAATGATAATTTTTACTTACTTTTCTGACCATGTTTCACCGAAGTTAAAGCTTTTCCTTGTTGAGTTAAAAACTTGACACTTTTGCTTCTTTTAAGAACCCTTACGTGTCTAAAGTTAGTTTGTATCGGATCTTGGAATCCTATCCATCAACTTTAAATTTTCGTGTGGCAAGTATTCGAGCTTCGGTCCTTCCAAAGTTAATATTTTTCCTATTTAATATTTTTCCTATTTAAGAGTCAAACAAAAAAATAATATTTTTTACAATTTGAATTTGAAGTGAATACATTCATAAATAATTCCTATTTTCATACAAATATTCGAAAATAGGTGCAAAGTTTGTATGGGGGCTATACCTTAGAGTGGGCGTGGCAATCTGGATTTGACATATAAACTACCTGGGACTGAGAAAAGCTTAAGTTTCGACTTTCAGCTCAATATCTTTAAAACTGAGCAAATGAATCATCTCGCAACAGACTGACAGACGGACGGACATGGCTAGATCGATTCGTCTTATCGTGATGATCAAGAATATATATACTTTATGGGGTCTCCGATGCCTCCTTTAATGCGTTACAAATTTTCCGACAAACTGATAATGCGCTTCACGCTATGTGTGGCGGGTATAAAAAATAAAAAATAAAAATTTAAAATATTTAAATTATATATAATGTATATGCTTTTCTATATTTGGGATCCACCAACCCCCAAACTGTACCCGCTACACATGGTATGGAGGGTATTTGTCTGAAATTCTTTAACGCATTAAATGAGACAGACGACGAGGCAAGTCGCTCTAGCCATTCCCGCCTGTCAGTCTCCATACAAACTTACTGTTTTTTTTCTTCGAATTTTAGTATGAAAATAGCTATTTTTTATTAATGTACTAGCAGGTACCCGCGGCTTTGCTCGCGTTTTTTTTTTTTATACCTGTTACACTAGTGTATAAAGTATATATATTCTTGATCACCTCGACGAGACGAATCGATTTAGCCATGTCCGTCTGTCTGTCCGTCTGTCTGTCCGTCTGTCTGTGTGTTGCTGCGCGATTTATTCGCTCAGTTTTAAAGATATTGGGCTGAAATTTTAAACTTAAGCTTTTCTAGGTCCTTAGTAGTTTCTATGTTAAAATCAATGTGCCACGCCCACTTTTAGGTATAGCTCCCATACAAAAGTTCAACATTTTTTCAAGTTCTTATATGAAAAATGTATTTATAAAGCGAATGGCTTCAAATATGGTTAAAATGTTTCTTATACCATGCCAAATCTTCAGTTTAAAATTGGTCCAAATCGGACAGCGAATTCCTAAATTTTTAAGAGTATATTTAATTTGTTGAGTATTTTGAAATAAAATTTAATATAAATGCTGCACACGAAGGTCTATCAACGTCAAATGATGTGTAACAGGTATATGAGCTTCGGTCCAACCGAAGTTAACTTTTTTTCTTGTTTTTGGTACTCTTTGGTGGCTTAATATAAATTGTTCAAAAATGTGGGTTCAAATTTTGGAAATCCCATAAACACGACTAACCATCATTCAAATACGCCCAGTTTCAAGTCTCTACGTTTATTCAATCCAAATGTATGACTTTTTTCAAGGCTCTCATTAGGCCCCGGGTCAAAAAATTTCTAAAATCCCGTCTAAGTGCTCACATGTAATAAAAATAAAAGAAATTGGTAAAAAAATCTATGTTGGGTCCACATATGGGTCCCAGGTCCAAATTCCGGAAATCCCTTGAACACCTTGAACGCCAAAAATGTTTTTTAACCATCTTTCAAATGAGCCCTGTTTCAAGTTTCTATGTCTATTCACTCCAAAGATATGGCTTTTCGGTTTCAAGGCCCCATTAGGCCCAGGGTCAAATTACATTTTACAATTTTTTTTGCCCTAAACCATCCTTGTGTGAATACGAACACACATGCAAAATTTCGTGAAAGTCCGTCCAGTAGTTTTCGCGTCCATCGATCACCAACAGAACTTGGGACTTATTTTTATATATATAGATATATAGATTCACTCTAATCTGGTTAAAAACACATGTAATATGATCCAATGTCCAAATCAAGGTACCACGCGCATTTATGGGTAAACCCCCATACGCCCAATTTTCTAATTTTTGTGTGAAAACTGTAATTATTTAAGGGGTAAAGAGGATAAAAAAACACTTAATGTATACTTTCATTATATTATAAGAATCAGCCCACTTTTAGCCCCCATACAAAGTCACCACATTTTTCTAATTTTTATTATTATTGTGTCTAAACTTTGGTTGTATCGGACTTTTGACTTTATGCCATCCCTTCTCCAAATATTACCTAAGCCACTGATGATCATAAATAAACTATACCACGATGAGGCGGGTCGGATCGTCGGTTCCATGTTTTTTTTAATTCATAAAATTTTTAGAAGCACGACCAAATAAAATCTCAATCTGTAAACGTATTTCTTAGTAAACTAAAAAAATGTTAAAACATTTCAAATTCATCGCACTTCCCTCGTACCGAAAACGAAACTTTAAATGTATAACGAAATGTATAAATATACACAATAGTATACATCAATATGTACAATATGGTTTGATGTTATTGACAGTTTTTAAATTGAATGCGAAATATTCTTATTGCTTTGTACATATTGACACAGTAAAGTGTCATAGAGACACGTTTCATGGTGCTTCCAGTATGTACTGCCATCCGATTCCTTCAATAACAACAATGGTTATTCTTTTATTTTGTCTTCTATTTATTCGCCTCGCTTTATGTTTGTCTGATCTGACTATAATAATAATGATGTTGTTGTTGATGATGATAATGATGTGGCTGACGTCTATGATGCTTCTGCGTTCATTGTTACTGTGCTGTGTTGTTGTTGTTGTTGCGTTTGCTGTTGCTGCCATCTTAAGTGTCAATCAATGAGACTTAAGTCTCTAAAACGCTTACGAAGAATATACGACAACGACCAACGAAGCAGCCATGACCATGGCTAACAGTTTCAGTTTAAAGTGGAACCAAAGCGTAACGTATACAATACGATTTTTTTCTTCTTCTTTTTCGTTGTTTAGCGTTTGATGAACCATTAAAAGCGATTAAACGCTTCTTTTTTTTAACCAAAAACGCATGCGCACAGGTTGCAAACTTGTTTGAAGTTCGATACGGTTTGATGCTTTAGTTTAGGACAAGTTCGTCGTTGTTGTTTTCAAGCGGTTTGAAGCAGTTTAGAGCTTTGTTAATGATGCTTGAAAGTGTTGATTTTAGGCGTTTATGCCGGTCAATAAGATTATTTTTGGGTGTTGATGATTTTAAGCGTTTACACATAAAATAATAAAATAAAGAGAAATATTTTAAATATTTTTCTATTTTAAATTGCAACATGTTTGAGCTGTACTGCAACATTTTGCTTAAAAATTTTTTTGTTTTTGGGTGTTAATTTTTTGTATAAATAGAAAAATCAATTTCAAAATCGACAACAGTTCAGTTTTACGTTCATACATATCTAGAGCAGTTATACAGTGTTTTGTAATTTGGTAGAAACTGTGGAAAAAATGGTAAAAAAATAAAAATGAAATATGTAATAGCGTAAAAAATTAAGAGGAGAATACTAAAACTTCGGTAAAATCGAAGCTTTAAAATTTTTGAAATGCAAGTGTTTTTAGGTAATTTCAAACTAGAAAAGTCGCGATATAAATTATGGCATAATTGGGGCTAAATAAATGAAGAAATTGGACAAACTAACGAAAAAAGTAAAAGTGTTTTGGTAGAAAAAAAAAAGAACAAGGAAAGCTTTAAATTCGGTGGAACCAAAGCTAAAACACCCGCCACACAAAACTTATTTAAGTTTATGTATGGTTATCAGTGACGTAGATTACATTCCGCAAAGGGGTTGGGTGGGGAAAACTCGAGTTGGGGCTCAAATTAATAGATTTTTTTGGTTTTAATAAAGATATATCAATCATTTTCTTTAAAAAAATAAAATAATGGAATATAAGTTTGTGTGGGATCTGTATGGTATAGTGACCAGAACCTTGTCATATCGGTAGTATATTCCTAGGATGACAATAGAAGTGGTTTTACGCAGATTGGAATGAATATATTCATAAATAAGAACTATTTTCATACAAAAACTCAAAAATGGGCGGTAGATTTGTATGGGGGCTATACCTAAAAATAGATGTGTCATCTTGCTTTTGATATTGGATACCTTTAAAGTGTTTTTACCCAATCTGTAGTAAACACATTCAAAAAATAATAACTTTTTTGATACAAAAAATCGAAAAAAGTGGTAAGTTTGTATGGGGGCTATACCTAAAAATGGAGGTGGTTTTTACATACAAAGTAGTCGTTGCCGAGAGAACCTTAAGTTCCAAATTTCAGCTTAATATCTTCATATCTTCACCGAAAAAAAAAAGCGTAGAAATAAAACAGACGGGCATGGCTAAATCGATTCGTCTCGTCTAGCTGATCAATAATATATATATACTTTATAGGGTCAAATGCCTCCTTTAGTGCGTTACAAACTTTACGAAAAACTTATAATACCCTTCACACTATGTTTGGCGGGTATAACAAGGAAACACGATGATTAGATTAATGTAAGATCGGTTTGTATAGGGGCTATATGCTACTGGGGGCTGTATCCTACTTCAATCGTGTATCCCACTGACAACATGGGTTGCTCAAGAAGAATTTTGACCATATTTGACACAAATCGCTTCATAACTAACCAATTTTTTATAAAAACTCAAAACTAGGGGAAAAATTTGTCTGGCCGCTATATGCTATCGTGGTCCCAGCCCAGCTATGGGTCATTTTCTGAACATTGATTGCTATTAGAAGCGTTTTTACCATATTTGAAACCAATCGATTCATAAATAAACAAAAAAACTCAAAAATTTGTATGGGAGCTTGTTAAAAAAATTGGAGTCGCACTTTGGGCTTAACACTTTAACTGCTTAGGGCTCAGATAAATTTAAGTTTCAAATTTCATGACAATATCCTTAAAACTGAGCGAATGGAACTTGTTACTACAGACGGACAGAAAAGCAGACGGACATGGCTAGATCGGTTCTGCTTAAAGCGATGGGACGTGACAGTATGCTAATAACAATCTTTATTAGTGTTCAGAAATAGATTATAAGCCTACTTAAAGGTTTATAATTGAGAAGAATGCTAAAGGAAACTTATCCGCTGTATTAGCAGTTACAGTTTTTGAAAGATTTCCAGAAATGTTAAGATTCCAATTAAATTCGACAAGTTTAATCTGGTAGACATACCATATATTGACTGACAAATCGCTAAAGAGTTAAGTACAGTAAAACATAAAGAAGTAATGGGAAACAAAAAAACCAAAAAAAAAAACTTAAGCTTTGAAACAAAGCCTTTAAAGTGGACACACGAAAAACCTAAAAATAAAAACAAAAATTAAAAAAGTTTTTCTTGGCAAAATTTGAAAAATGTGTATTGACTGGAAGTTTAGGAAGTGTATATTCTAGTTTTCCCAACTATACGAGGTGTACTTGTGGCTAGGACAAATAAAGAAATATTTTCGAAATGTTTTCAGTAATGACATCTTGAAAATTTTCGGCGATTCTGCGAATTTTTATGGTTCCCATTCCGTGTGGATAACTTTATAAACTAAAATTAAAGCTTAAAGCGAAGTTCATTCTGATGAGAACCAAACGGTTTGCCAAATCTCGAAATGTAATCTGGGACCAGATTTTAGCGCAATTCCTTTGCTTATAAAGTGTATTTCGAATATAAAATGAGAAAGTCTTTTTATTGATGGTTACATAAGCTGTAATAATTTAAAACACCCCTACACATGATATACGAAGGGTATAAAATGTCTTCAATTAAACCAGCAAATGTTTTCTATTCACAGAAACCCATTTTAGTCTCACTCTGCTTCATTGCTGCTGCCTCAGCTGCCAGTCTATCAGCGCCTTTACGCTCGAAACGCGATGTTTCGAATTACTGACTACGGAACCAGCATATGACTATCTGCCACCAGCTGCTGCTGCTGCGCGTTTAGAAATTAAGCAAAACGAAGACGAATCAAAAGCTGTCAGTAGTACTGAAGCAACAGCAGCGGAAGCTATAGTCTCCACTGAGCTACCCACTGCTGCGCTCGGAAACAATGGTTACGAATATAAAACAGTGCGTCAGTTACGCTATCGTCATCGTCAGCGACGCGATGTTTCACATTTGCCATTGGAATATTTATCGCCTGTTGTGTTGCCACCATTGCCAAGTCGTGAATATTTGCCGCCAGTGGAGCAACAAGCAGCGCCGCATTTGAATCGTGAATATCTGCCACCATCAACAACAACCACAACGACAACAACAACAACAACAGAAGCACCCATTGTACATGAAGCAGTTAGGATATCAAATGAATATTTGCCACCAGTAGCAGAGGAGGCTGCACCTTTGATAATTGAGACTGAGCCAGAAGAAACCACAACTGCAGTACCGGAAGCTGAAGAGACAACAACAACAACGACAACAACTGAAGTACCTACTACAACCGAAATTCCAACTGAAGCACCTGTTGCTGTTAAAGAGGCACCCGAAGAGACTGCTGTACTTGCCGATGATGGTTATCATTACAAACAACCTGCTGTAATTCCAGATCTATCACTGCAACCGGAAATACCTGAAGCAGAGCCTGTGCCAGAGTACAGAATTGTTACAAGAACCAGAAACTGAACCAGTGCTGGAAACCGAATCATTGCCAGAGCCATTGAATCGTGAATATTTGCCGCCTCTGGTTGCTGGCATTGCTGGAAATTGTTGCGGAAGGTCCGGAGGAGGAAAGTGCCATATTGGCCGATGATGGCTATCATTATCGCGCAATCAGACGTTTAAAATTTAAATTCTAAAGAATTGAAGTAGACTCGAATTTATTTGTTATCTTCATGCATTCATTTTGTTATCATTTATCGAAACGAAAATATATATTTTTATTATACACATTTCAATTTTTATTTACTTCGTGCCATGAACTCTTTAGCGTTGTGTCTCAGTTGCTAACCAAGGATTGTAATGCTTCATTTGTATTGATGACAGGAAATTAGAAAAAGTCTTTCTTTACTTTTTTTTTTTATATACATTTTATACAAACAAAGAAATGCGCGTGCATATGTGTGTATTAGTCCAGTAACCATCGAACTCTTCACTTGTTTTCCTATTTATAGCAACATAGTCAACACCTTGAGTACTCTATTTTTGGCAGTTTAAGGAGGTATTTTAAATTTAATAAAGTATTTGATACATCGTAAAAAGTAATCACAAACATGGAAGAAATATGAAAATGTCACAACACACAAGAGGCCAAGAGAATAGTTAGAGCCGTAAACTGTAGTTTTGGTAAAAAAAAAAAAAAATTTCGGTGATTTTTTCACAGTGATTCAAAAATCACAATGTCGACTGAAAGTAGTTTCACAGTGAACATGTTTAGTAATCGGCGATTTTGTGTAATGCTCTACGTAAACAGTTAACATGTTTCGTAATCGCCGATTGTTTTTCGCGAACTGTGATTTTATCACTGTTTGCAGTCATTTTAAAGTCACAGTAGCTAATTACACCTTGACACTAGTAAACTGTGCTGGCCAAAGAAGACCAAAGTGTAAAGATAACAGTTTTCAGAGTTGTAAGCGGTGGTAAAAGTGAGAAACTATTACTGGAGAAAATTATTCAGAGCTCTTGGACATTGAAGTGGAATGAAAAAGTCAACGCTTAAAAAGGTAAATCTTTTCGAATCTTGAGAAAAATCGTATGTACTTAAATGGCAGAAAAAAAAACTGAAAAAAACATTGGACTATGTTTATGGGCTAATCCGACGTTGTGGGCGTTACATTCGTACGGGAAAATATTATTCCCATTGACTAAATACATTAAAATGTAAGATTAGAAGAGTTGTACTAACTAAACAAATGTTCTAAATATTTTTAATCAACAATCTGATTAGGTACAAAGCCCCGTTTTGTTGCGGTCGAAAAATAGAAGTCGTTTTCGATGTCTATAAACATTTATATAAATTTGAGTGAATTATGCGGCACAAAAGAAAAAAATATACAAAAGCTTAGAAAACGAATCCAAAGCAAGCTGCTCTACAGGTTCATAGGTGCGCCAACCTACGTCAGGGACTCAGTCATCCACAGTGACTTAGACGTACCGTCTGTGTGAAATGAAATTCGTAAATTCGAAACCCGTTACATCTCCAGACTGGAGCAACATAATAATCAGTTAGCGATAAATTTACTTGACAATAGCTAACATACAAGGCGGCTAAAAAAAGCTCACCGCCTGGTCCTACCTTTCAGACCTAAATTGAACTGGTTAAATTATTTTTCTTGATTATTTTTGTTGATTCACCCATTTTTTTTTTATTTATTTTTTTTTTTTTTTAATGCTGTGTTCTTTATTTGCAATCAGTCCCTAAGGGGACTATCAGCGAATTGTAATGCATAACATTGACTCTCTATAAAGTATTCCATGACTTGGGAGTTGTTATTGGGGTTTAAAAAGGTGTGGGGGAGTGATGGAGGAGGGAGGAGGATTTAAAAGTTTATGTGTGTGGCAAATCCAGGGTGTGTAACCTCGCTGAGTCGTTGTACGGTTATCCAGCAGGCTTATGGCCAGAGGGTTGACATGGTTGTCCAGTCTATCCAGATATGCTTTAGTGAGCCTAGCCACCTCCTGGCTTATGAGAGGGACTTCTAGTTCCTGGTGGATTTCTGCATTGGTATGATATGGGTGCGCCTCAAAAATAATGCGCAGAACCTTGTTTTGGAAGACTTGGATTCTTTCCCTGTTGTTCCTCTTTGCAGTGCCCCAGAGTGCTATGCCATACGTCCACATAGGTTTAAGTATGGCTTTGTAAAGTAGGAGTTTGACCCTTAGTTTGGACCTTCTATCTAGCAGCCACAGATGCTTGCGCAACCTCTCGTTCAACTGGGAACGTTTTTGTGAGAGATGACTACTCCAGGTTAAGCGCCTATCCAATACCAGGCCTAAGTACTTTGCAGTGACGCTGCTGGGTATGCAACGCCATCCAGACTGACGGCAGGGCAGTCTCCCTCTTCTCAGGGCAAACGTAATGTGTGTAGATTTGTCCGGGTTGACTACAATATTCCACCGTCTTAGCCATGTGTTTAGGCGGTCCAGCTGAGGTTGGATTATGCTGGACGCCACGAGTGGGGACTTATCATGGCTACAAAGGCGGTGTCATCGGCATAAATGGCAGTGAGTATTCTAAGGTCGTGATGGTTGGCATATCTGCTTTATACGTTGTGTATAGCATCGGGCCCAGGACACTTCCCTGTGGGACTCCAGCTCTGACTTTTCTTATTGCTGAGCTCTCCTCTCCGCATTTAACGTAGAAAGATCTATCAGAATTCACCCATAGTTGTACAAAATATTAATTCATATCGTTTGTGCTAATAGGCACCAACCTGTGATTTTCCCCTTTTCATGTGATGTATTAATAATTGAATCAATTTGCTTATTGTTTCGAATAGACACATTGTAAATAATCTTGAGGTTAAAAAAAAAAAAAAAAAAAGTTCATGATTTTAAAATGGGATATCTGAGACTCATAACGTGTTTCGTTTATTGTAAATTTTTATTTTCGTCCGTTGCGGACGTTACATTGCAGAATTTACAAATTTTACAGGCTTTCTTTTTATTAGAAAAATCTTTAAGTTTGAAGTATAAAAAATAGCTTTTTAAAGCACACAGTTGTTGGAATCAATATTTTCAAGTGATATTTTTAAACAAATTAGAGCGATTTTAATTTTTTTTAATTTGTGGTTCAATTTTCAGATTAGCCTTTATCGAACTATGATAAGAAACAAATAATTTTTTCCATAGCATATATCATTTATTTCAAAACTCAGTAACTTATCAAGTTACTCTTGCATTAATTATTTTATCTTAGCCTAGTTGTAATATTTTATGACTTTAAATTTAATAATATTTCTAATTATTTGCGTTCACACCAATTACATTTTTTAGAGTGATTTTTGAATCGCAGTGTGATTCAAAAATCACGCGACTTGAAAATCGCAGTGACTGCAAACCCCGATTAAGTAGCAATTCGCCAAAAACAATACACAGAGCGATACACATAATTTTTGTGAACCAACACAAAAATACCGATTTGGTTTTAATATAATATTGTGATTATTAAATCACTGTGAAAAAATCACCGAAAGTGATTTTTGCAAATACTACACCCCACACTATCTAAGTCAAATGATGTGTAACGGGTATGTTATGTCAAATGTTCACCAATCACCTCACAGACACTTGTGCTAGCTTCCGAAACTCTTGAAAAAATGTGCTTGTAAAAAGACAGAAAGACAGCTAACATTCTTTAAAATATAACCTCTATTATCTAATTATTTTTGATGGTTTGGAAGATTTAAAGACTGAAAATATATTTTTAAATCGTAAATTATTTATTAATAAAAATTTTGTTTTGTTTAAATTGTCATTTATAATTCATATGGAAGGGTATATAAACTTTGATTAATTTAAATGTTTTGCTTCTGTAATTTCTATATTTTTTTATTTTTTTATTTGTCCATTCTTGTCTTTACATTTTGTATACAGAACATATTTCTTGTTTGTTACTTTTCACATTTACACACACATGCATATTTATACGTTATACAGAGTCTTACATATGCCAAACACACACATGTATGTACATATTCAGGACATACAATCCTTGAGGACATTTATTGCAATTACTAGGCGCCATGACACGCTTATTCTTTTGTGTTCAATTCAATTTAATTCGACTTCTTCAATTCATTTCCAAGTTTATTCGTTTGACAGATAGAATACATATTTAGTTTGTAGCACATTCGTATTATGAAGCCATTGTATTGTGTGCAGACAGACAGACAGACGAGTTGATCTTCATCATATTGATTTGTTGGTTTGCCTTTTGTCTTTTTAATGCACGAATTAAGGACTCGTTCGACATGCATTAAAGCCTCGGCCATCACCAAAGTTCCATTTTCTCCTTGTTTTCCTATTATTCCATATTATTGTTTACACTCTGTCATTCCATTCCGTTAATACTCTTCGCACTTTTACACTTTCGCTTTCCTTTTTATTATGTGTGGCCAATCATCATCTTTATTTTTGTTTTTTATTTTGATACAAGTTTATGTAATATTGTCGCTTTTTGTCTCTGTTTATCTGTTTGTTCGATTACTTTTTCGTTTCACTTTTTTGTTTGCTTTCAATAATTCATCAATTTTCAATTTAATCTTACTCCGAAATGGCTTTACTTGCCATTAATGATTTATCAGCTGCGGTCGTGCTCTTAGCAAAACAGCGTAGTCGCGTCGATGATGACGCAGAGAAAAGAAAGAAGTCGAAGTTTGGTTAAGCACTATAATGGCTTTTTTATGTTTGAACCGGAATTTAGAATTATTATTGGTTTTTTTAAATTCAACAGCTTTGGTGGTACACATTAAATCTGAGTTTCGTGCCAAATTATAAACTTAAGAGTAGGAATGATTTTTTTTTATTTTGAAGTTGCTATTTGATTTATTTTTGTAGATTGTTTTTTAAACCATTTTTTCTTACGAAATTCACCCAACAAAAATATTTAAGTAAAAATAAAAACAAAGAAACATGATCGTCATACGAAAGTTTTAATTAGTGTTGGCAAAAAATCACTTTCGGTGATTTTTTCACAGTGATTTAAAAATCGAAATGTCACACTTCGACTGAAATTAGTGATTTACGATTTTCTTCTTAATAAACTTGTTCAGTTATTAGCGATTTTGTGAATCGCTCTTCGCAACCAGTGAAACTGTTTATTTGTCAGCGTTTGGCGCTATTACATATGACTCTTCGCGAGTTGGTGTCTTGCGAAACAGTTTAGTTAGCGGCGATTTTGTGTATCACTCTTCGCAAACAGTGAATCTGTAATCGCGTATTGTTTTGTCGGAAACATCGATTTAATCACTTTTTCCAGTCACTGCGATTTTTAAGTTGCAGTCGCTAATCACACTGTGACTCCAAAATTAGTGTTTTTGCCAACACTATTTTCAATAGCGAATGTACGATCATCATCATAGAAGCTTACACTTTGTACATGAACATTTTTTAATTTAAAGCTTAAAAGTTAATGCAAGCCTTAACCCATTTTCTAAAGTTGGTCTGTATCGAGCATTTAAGAAGACTCATTCCCATCATTAAAGTTTCGTGTGGCGCGTATTTGAGCTTGTTTTTTTTTTGGTTTATCTTTAAATAGCCTTTGATATAATAAACGGACAAAAAGGATTGGTTTTGCGTGAATAAATTAAATTTCATGAAATGGTTTTAAAAAAACAGTAAAACTACATTCAACGGAAAATTGCAGAGTAGCATCGTTCGTATTAAAATTTTTTATCAAGGGTCAAATTTTTTTTCTCAGCTTCATACACTGTACGACAAAAAAATACAATTCCAAATTTTAGAGTATGTCTGGTCAAGTAAAAAACTGTATATTTTGAATGATGGGTCCCCAAAATATGAATCAAATGCAAATTTCTAAATTCTTAAGATATTAAATTTTTTTAGATTAAATGAAAAAACAATTGCAAAACTGTTACAAAAAAAAAAAAAAAAAACACGAAGCTCAAATACCCACCACACAAAATTTGTATGATCATCAGTGACGTACATTATTTTCCGCAAAAATTTACATAACATAACAAAAAATTTATTGAAAAAATAAAAAAGTAGAAGGTAAGTTTGTATAGGTTCTGTATGTTATAGCGTTCCGATCCTTGTCATATCGGTAGTACATTCAAAGGATGACAGTGGGAGTGATTTTACCCAGATTGGAGTGAATATCTTCATAAATAAGAACTATTTTCTTACAAAAATGGGCGGTATATTTGTATGGGGACTATACCTATAAATGGGCGTGACATCTTGGTATTGATATTAGATGACATAGGAAGTGTTTTTAATCAATTCGTAGCAAATACATTCCTAAATAATAACTATTTTCATAAAAAAATCGAAAAAAAGTGGTAAGTTCGTATGGGGGCTATACCCGAAAATGGGCGTGGCACCTTGATTTTAACATTAGATGATTTTAGAAGTGTTTTTACCTTATTTGAAGTGAATTCATTCATAAATAAATACTATTTTCATATAAAAACTTAAAAAAACGCTGTAAGTTTGTATGTGGGCTATACCTAAAAATGGGCGTGGCACCTTGGTTTTAACATACAAAATAGTCGTTCCCGAGAAAACCTTAAGTTTCAAATTTCAGCTCAATATCTTAATATCTTCACCGAAAAAAATGCGAAGAAATAAACAGACGGACAGACAGACAGACAGACGGACAGACGGACATGGCTAGATCGATTCGTCTCATCAAGCTGATCAATAATATATATACTTTATGTGGTCTCCGATGCTTAATTTAATGCGTTACAAACTTTCCGACAAACTGAATATACCCTTCACACTATGTGTGGCGGGTATAAAATGTGATTTGCAAGTGGGACTCCGATTTTTTCGTAACTTTGGAAAATGAAAGTCTTAGGTGAATTAGTTTCAAGTGCCATCTTGAAAATCAAAGTAGATGTTTTTGTAAAATATCAATATTTTCAAAACTGTTGGATTAATTTTAATAAAAAAATTCAGGTAAAATAGTAAACTAGCAACTCGCCCCCGGCTTCGCAAGGGTGC
The DNA here is from genome assembly GCA_018903435.1 of Leucophenga varia. Classification (NCBI taxonomy): domain Eukaryota; kingdom Metazoa; phylum Arthropoda; class Insecta; order Diptera; family Drosophilidae; genus Leucophenga; species Leucophenga varia. Next base: position 181,137 of record JAEIFJ010002073.1, on the reverse strand, counting down.
AGGTACCCGCGGCTTTGCTCCTCTCCTCCCCCTTTTTTCCTCTTTTTTTCCTCCTTTTCTTTTCTTTTCTTTTCTTTTCTTTTTTTCCTTTTTCTCCCCTTTTTTTTCCTTTCATTTCCTTTTCTTCCCCAAAAAAAAAGTTTAATTTAATATTAGAATCAACAACATAATCAAAAATTTTGGTCGAAAAATTCGAAAACATTTTTAAAACGATTTTTTGGTTAAGTTGGCCACATTTCTAACATACATATAACGATTTCTTATAAATTCACCTTTCTTAAAAAAAAAACAAAAGAAAACTATGCAGTCTTTCACGATATTCTGATTTTAGTGCGAGTTTAACTTGAATTAATACACAATTTTTTGGGCCCATAATAACAGCAAGTATCAAGGCTGTATGTTTTACATCTTTATACAGTACCGATCTTTACCATATCGGTACTGTATAATTGGTTCAACATTGGAAGTGTTTTTGCCAAATTTTAATTGAATTCATTATTTTATACAAAAACTCGAAAATAGGCGGTGAGTTTATATGGGAGCTATGAAAAAAATATGCGCGGCACCTTGTTTTTACCATACATACTACCTAGTACATACCAAAATTCGTCTTGTCAAGCTGATAATATCGGTTCACACTATGTGTGGCGGGAATAAAAATTATATCAGTTAAATAAAGGCCTGGGATGAGGTTTAATTTGTACCTGTTTGTCTACTATTTGCAACCCAGTAATATGCTAAGACGACACAGATACATGTAAATGGGAAAGAAGCTTTTACAGCATTAACTCGGCCTTAAGATTTTTTTTTTTGTTATTAGGTATATTTTGTTCTAAAAAATAGTGTAAAAATGCAAATGTTTAACAGTGAATTTCATTTTGAAATGCTTATTGTTGTTGTTTCTTTTATATATGTACAATTTATATTGTAGGTACATAAATCAAATATAAAGTGAATTATAATTCAGGGAGATAAAGCCGCTTTGCGCAAATCAATTAACTTCTTCTCACTCTCTCTCTCGCACTCTCTTCATAAGATACAATGATAACAACAACGCGGCAAGATAAAAGATATTTTTAATTGCTTGTAAGTCATCTTCATTTTTTGGCTCACTTTTTGTATCAAAACTTTCTTATCATGATGGAAAATTTTTACTAATTCGCATTGAAGATTGTTAAGAATGCCCTTCGATCGCTTCTATAGGGTGTATTAATAATTTTAATTATTAATTTCTGAATTTTTCTCCATTGAACAAATTTGTAGAAACTATCAAAATTATGAACTCTTTACTTTTATTATTTTTATTTTTCTAGATTATTAGAATCATTGATATATGCACAACAACGAATGGTTCAAAGGTTCATAAAGGATGTGTACAGTGTATCCCATAGTCGAGCTCACAAGACTACAGAAATCTTTCTTGTATTTCTTTCTTAATTTTTTTTTTTTATTTTTCATTTTGATAATTTTAATTTTTTTTTTTGCATTGTTTTATTTTTTCTTTTTATTTGTTTAATAATATTTTTGTCTCTGTTTTCATTTATTTCTAAAATATTCAAATGAAGAATAAAGATTTTAATTTCCATACATACAATACGCATTCGCGTGATGTTTATACACGTCACACATAGTGTGAAGGGTATTATCATTTTGTCAGAAAGTTAATAACGCATTAAAGAAGATCCTATAGAGTGTATACATATATTCTTGATCAGCGTGAACGAGACGAATTGATCTAGTCATACTTCGTCTGTCTGTTCTTTCGTCTGTTGCGAGGTAATTCATTCGCTCAGTTTAAAAGATATTGCGCTGAATTTCGAAACTTAGGTTTTTCTCGGTCCTAGGTAGTTTATTTGTTGAAATTAGAATGCCTCTAAGGCACCTCCTATTTGAGGGTTTTTTATGAAAAAAACTTAATATATCATCTTTTTTTAATCCTAAGTAGTTTGTTTGTCATAACCAAGATGCCACGCCCATTTTAGGGTATATTACATTTACCACCTTGGATGAATTTAAATAAATACTACGGGCAATATAGTATTTAATTTAATACAGTTCAAAGTTCAAAATTTTAACCAAAAAAATAAAACTTTTTAAAACGATTTTTTCTAAATTAACCTTTCTTTTAAGAAAAGAATAGACTGAAACCTAAAATCAGAAAATGAAGGCTGTATGTTTTCAATTAGGGTTCGGCTTATTTTATGAAAGTGCCTCTACCATATTTTTAATAATGTTGAATTTTATGTAAAAAAAAGAAATTTAAAGATTTAGTCATATCAGACAATATAAATAGGTGGCGACATGAACTGAAAGTATTATTTATGCTTTTTTTCAGATAAAATCGCCACCTCTAGATATTCTCTGATGTGACTAAAACTTTACATTTCTCTTATTTACCTCAAATCCAACAAACAAATAAATAAAATATAGTGTAGTATAAAATATGTACAGTAAAGGGCTTACAAAAGGGTAGAAAAATGTTGGATTTGATGTAAAAAAGAGAAATGTTTTTCAATTTTTTTCTATGAAAATAGTTATTATTTAGGAATGAATTAACTCCAAATGGGGGAAAATAGAAAAAAAAGAACGACGAACGCCGGAAACCTTGTACCCAATTTTTATATACCTATCTTTATTGTGTTGAATTTATTGAGAAGGTTTGTTTTGGGAGTACCCCTTCAAATAAGGTTAGTTAAAAACCGTTTGTTAGTGATCACTTGACGGCTGTGATGACGCGAAGCCTCACACAAGATTTGTATAAAAAATTAAATAATGTTAATTTCTTCCTTTAGCATTTATGTATGTGTTTTAATTCTGATTATTGTAGGAACTTTAATTATTAAAACGGAATATTGATATATAATAGTAATAATAGAGCAGTCTGAACAGCCGCACGGGAGTCTTAAATGGGTTAATCCATTAAAGAGATAGATAAACTAAGAAAACAACAACAAGAACATTGCAATAACGAGTAAAGGGTTAAGCTTTAGTCAGCAACGGTAATTGTAATACACAAACAAATGCAGTGCAGGCTTACTGAAAATAGAGAAAGAATAGGCAGAAACAGAATAGACACGAACAAAGCTACAAAAACAAAGTACTGCTGCCTGTGATAAGCAGACAACAAACACATAGGCAGGGCAGAGAGTCGGCAGAGGCTGACGAATTAGTATAAAATGCCGATCATTTCGCCAGTCTAGACAGTTCGTCTTGAGTGACAGTGCAGATCGACTGGTAAGTTCTTTGCGATTTAATTAGTAGTTTGCTCTATTAGTGTAAGTGCCAGTAATTAATGTTCACTGCGGATCGTATATCGACTCGCCTTTCAATATTGATCAAAAATACATAAACCTAATTGGGCATTTTATAGCCCGCCAGTTACACACATTTCACAATACTAATCTACCATTTTTCGTTTGGGTACAGGGTATACATTTTTTTTATTTATTAAGATAATTGCTTCAAATATGGCGAAAACTTTTGTTATGCTTTTTAAGGATAAAGGGATAAAGAATAGTTTACTTTATTATAAATATAATCCCCATTAAAAGTCACTTCAAATTTCGAAGTTTTTTCTTGGTTATTGTACACTGTAGTAGTATGACTATTTTCCATTTCAAAATAAAAAGCTCACTACAAGTTAGAATTGTATAAAAAAGTTTTGGACACAACCAAAAATTAGTATGAATAAAAACTATTTTAAATATTTTCAGTATTTCTATAAAGTTTAAAGAGTTTTCCAGTTTTTGGCAAAACAATTAATAAATTTTTAATAAAAGCATAACTATTTTGTCTTAAATACTTTCATAAAAAAAATCTGAAGTTTAAAGCATAAAATTTATAACACAAAAACAACGAATTAGAGAAAAAATCGTGAATATGAGAAAGAAAGAGAGAGAGAGAGAGGCGTAGTATCAACAAGTGGCTTCACTCTACTTATTCTACGAATATGAAATCCTTTTCACTAAACTCAATTTATCTTTTTACAAAGTCTGCAACTTAGTCCAAAACTTTGTCTAAAACTTTTACTTCCAAAAATGTTTATACAATTTCCCAACAATATTTGCTCAATAATTCGTATAAATTTTGGCGCCAAAAATCATAAATCGTTCATCAAAAAAGAAAACAACAACAAACACCTGTAAACATCAAAAATTGAAACTCAAAAAGAGCAAAGATTGAACAAAACGTTAAATATTGAAAGAAGCAACAGATTGAAAACAATTGAAAGACACGAACAGCTGAAAAAATGCTGAACATTTACATAGCTTTTCCGCTGTCGTGAAAAGCTTTCCGTGTGCCTCGGCTTTCAATATTTTACGAAAATGTGCGGAAAATTGCTATAAAAAGCAAAACGTTGCGCTGCACGAACTCAGTTGCGGATTTAGTTGCGTTTGTGATGGTTTAAAAAAATTGAGGAAAGCAAAAAAAAAAAAAAAAACCTCTTAAGAAAAATTTGTAACCGGCGCTGAGTTTAAATTAACAAGTAAAGTGAAAAAAAAAGTGAGAAATAAATTTTTTAAAGCATAAAATTTTTTATAAAAATAATTTTTAATTAAAATAAAATAACTTGAATGCGAATATTATTTTTTTTAAATCATGAAAACTGGAACAGATATCATCTGAAAAAAAATTTATGTTTAGATTCACAAACTAAAGTGTTGAGTTAAAAACTAAATTAATAATTTATACAAAAAAAAAAAAAAAAAAAAAAAAAAAAAAAAAAAATTTATAAAAAAAAAAAATAAATAAATAAAACAAAAAAAATTAAAAAAAATTAAAGAAAAAAAAAATTAACAAATTGTTTTTCATATATAAATTATTTAATATATCAAAATAGTTTAGTAAATTAACAACGAAACTTAAAACCATAAAAAATAGAATTATACATAAATTACACAGGCCTACAAGTTTTTAACCCAGAGACAAGACCTATCATACCCGAAGGATTTTGATGCGCTGAATCCGAATCCGTGCTCGGAATTGCTCCTATACGTCTGGTTTTTGAGATATCCTAACCTAAAAGTGCCAAAAACGCGTTTTTTTGCAGTTTTTGAGGTTACGCGACAGACGGAAAAAAATTATTATCAAAAAACGTTTTATGGCAATTGAAAGTACCACCCTTCCCCTTTTAAACCTTTTTGGATTTTTCAAATATCTTTTTTTTCACCGAAAAATCTCTATTTGAAATTTTACAATTAAGCGTATTAAGCGTTAAAGGGTTAATACGCTTAATTGTAAAATTTCAAATAGCGATATTTCGGTGAAAAAATATATTTGAAAAATCCAAAAAGGTTTAGAAGGGGAAGGGTGATACTTTCAATTGCCATAAAACGTTTTTTGATAATAAGTTTTTTCCTTCCGTCACGTAACCTCAAAAACTGCAAAAAAACGCGTTTTTTGCACTTTTAGGTTAGGATATCTCGAAAACCAGACGTATAGGAGCAATTCAGAGCACGGATTCGGATTCAGCGCATCAAAATCCTTCGGGTGTGTTAGGTCCGGTCTCTGGGTCTAGACTTTTGTTAAATTTTGTCGGCCTGTGTTATTAAAACGTGACTCTTTTAGTAAAACAAAAAAATAAATAAAAAAAATTAACATATAAATAAATATATAAAAAAAAAAAATAAAAAAAAAAATAAAATAAAATAAAATTAAAAATATAATAAACAAAAAAAAAAAAAAAAATAAATAAAAAAAAAAATTAAAAAAAAATAATAAAAAAAAAAAAAAATAAATAAAAATATATTTAAATTAAAACAATAAATATATATGTATACTAGGGTGAACCAAAAAATCATCGAAAAAAATGTTAAATAAAATTTTTATGTTTCTTTTTTTACCCCCTAAAATGTTCAATATCGAAAACAGGAATGCCTTTTTTTAATCGGATCACATTTATAGGTGTGGTCAAGCCCATGAAGTTTCCCATGTATTATACATTGGAAAATAACACTTTTTTGTAGATTTGATGTAGAGACTTGGAAAATAATTTTTTTTAACCGGATAACGATGTTTCTCTTCATAAATGATCATAGAAGAAAATCCAATCGTTTTTATTTAGTTTTTAAATGTTGCTTTTTTAAAGGAACTCTGAAAAATTTTTTGTTTTGGATTTTGTTTGAGTTTCTGTAAAAAAAAGTCAATATTAAAAAATTAAAAAATAAATAATTGGTTGGACCATTTATGAAGATAAACATCCTTATTCGGTTAGAAAATATCAAAACATAGGAAACTTCAGGGATGCCGCCAAGCCCCCAATAATATTTAATATATTATCCGCACAAAAAACAAGAAAAAAGTTAACTTCTTATATAGATTTAGCTTGATATAAGAAGCATTTGTTCCATTTATAAGACCATAAGCTCAATAAATAATATCTTTTCGTATAAGAACTTGATAAAATGTTGTGTGTTTGTATGAGAGCTATACCTGGCGTGACACATTGATTATAACATAGAAAGTACACTGGACCTAGAAAAGCTTAAGTTAAAAATGTCAGCCCAATATCTTAAAAACTGAGCGAATAAATCGCACAGCAACAAACAGACAGACAGACAGAAGGCAAAATTGATTCGGTATAAAAAAAAAAAATACGTATCTTTTTATTTTCGATATAGAACTATCCTAGGGGTGTGAGATAATTTGTTTGGACCACCATAATGTATGCATGCATAAAAATGATTGTTTGTTTGTCTATAAAATTCTATCTACTCGACGGATCGTTGTGAAATTTTTTTATATTTTATTTTTTGATAATGTTGGTGTGGTTCCTTTATATGGGAAACGCATTGGCAAAAAAAAAGTTTAAAGAATTTTAAAAAAAAGAATAAAATAAAAGACTAGATGTGTCAAGGAGATTTTGAAACAATACCAGAATATATTTAATTGCAAGAAATGAACATGTTATCGCATATTAAATAAAAAATTAAAATAAAAAAAAAAAAAAAAAAAAATAGTTGGTCCGAGTACAGCTGTTTCTAGGAGATTGTAAACCAACTACTTTTTTTCGAAAGTTGTCAACTCAAAAATAACACTAAGCGAAATGGCATATGTCAGTAAAAACTTGCAGAAGACATGAAAATAAATTCGTATTAAAAATATTTTGGAATAAATAATAAAAAATATAAATAATAAATATAAATAAAAATTAAAAAATAATTTAAAAAAAATAAAATAAATAAATAAATAAAATAAAACATATTACAAGATTCCAGTATATGAGCCATTAAATTGTGTTGTGTCATGAAATTATACTTTCATATAAATCAGTGTTTTTTTTTTTCATTAAAATTCCAAATTGGAATAGGTTTGTATGGGAGCCATATACCATATATTAATTATTAGAGCTGTGCTAAATTTCAATATTTTATTGGGATTTTTTTAATTTTGCATTGAGTAAAATAAGTTATTTGAAAAAAAAATGAGTATTCCTACGAAATGTTTTTTAAAAATTATTTTGATTAATATACCTCTTATTATCGAATTATTATTTGTTTTTTTAAAAAGTTAAATTGATCGAATTGAATATTATGTGAACCTTATAGAAAAACAAGAAAGAACGCTGAAGTCGAGTATGCTCGACTGCAAGATACCCTGTACCCAATCTATATGTACCTTAAGTTAGGTTCTATTTTACTACCATAACTCATTGAATTTGATTTTCATAGAAAAACTTAAAAAATCGGGTAAATCTTTGAATGGGGTTACACCTAAAATTATGTTGGGCCTACCCATATTGGTCTATTTCATTGGGACTATCATAGACATAATTTATACTAAAGCTAAATTTTCTAGAATAAAAAACAATGACGTTTTTATGTAAAAACCCAAAATTTTGGGGTAAATTTGTATGGGGGCTATACCTAAAATTTTGTTGGTCCTACCCATATTGGGATATTTTATTGGGACTATCATAGACATAATTTATACTAAATTTAAATTTTCTAGAATAAAAAACAATGACGTTTTTATGTAAAAACCCAAAAATTTTGGGTAAATTTGTATGGGGGCTATACCTAAAATTTGGTTGGTCCTACCCATATTGGGATATTTTATTGGGACTATCATAGAAATAATTTTTACTAAATTTGAACTTCCTAGAATAAAAAACAATGATGTTTTTATGCAAAAACCCAAAATTTTGGGGTACATTTGTATGGGGGGTACCCTTAAAATGGGTCTAGAGAAAAACCGTTTGTAAGTGCACACTTGACGACCTTGGAGAGTCTAAGTTTCAATTTTGAAAGCTCTACCTCTTATAGTCTCCGAAATAATCGTTTTCATAAGGCAGACAGCATGACAGACGGACGGACGGACAGACGGACAGACGGACGGACAGACAGACATAGCTAGTTCGCCTCCCCTCTAATGCTGATCAAGAATATATACTTTATAGGGTCTATCTTGCCTCCTTCTGTCTGTTACATACATTCGCACAAACTTAATATACCCTTTTACTCTTTGGGTACAGGGTATAAAAATAATTTAGTTTTTGTGTTAGCCAAATACAAACAAGGCGCAGTTAATTTGACTTTTGGAGTGAAACGGTTGCTGTTTTCTTAAAAAAATTAAAGAACACACTGGAATTTTATGCACAGGGTATCTCGTAGTCGGCACGTATGGTAATTTTAGTTGTTTTGTCATTGTGCAATGGTGGACCTTTTGTTTGATCTATCGGAAAAAATCGATTTTTTTTTTGAAGAGTCGATTTAAATCAATTTTTTTTCACAATCCCCAAAAATAGTCAATTTCGAAAAATGTCGTTATATACTTTATCGATTTAAAAGTTATACTTTACCATAGCTTACGTATGATATTATTTATTAACATTTTAAAAAATGATGTGGTGGTTTTTTAATTAAAAAAAAAATTTAAAATAAAATAAAAATTAAAATTTATTTATATATCTAAAAAAATAATTTTTTTAAAATGTTGTAAAAAAAAAAGAAAATACGGAAGTAATACTGAGCTGATAAGCTTGATTTTAACAATAACGTGTATAGGCTATTTTGTATACACATTGAACACTTACAGCTTAAGTATCTACACTACCCTCTAACCCCTCTCATCGCATCGCCATGTAGCGTACATCGATTTAGCTTATGTACATATATAATTTCACATTGTGTTTAATAACAAAGTAATCAGCAATTGTAATCTTTTTCAAAGCCTTTAATAATCGCAACAATAAAAGTAGGAAGACATAAACAAATATATACATAGCGCTTTCTTCTTATAGATACAAACTAGAAACTCACGCGTATTGTAAAATCAGTGCAACAAGATAAGCCGCAGCAGCATGTTTTCAATGAGCGCCAAATGCTATTGTTATAAAATATTGTATTTTTCAATGAGGCGCAATCAGCTTTTAGATGAGTTTTATTGTGTTGCCAACGTAGATTGCGCCTATAACTAGACTACATAAAATAAATATTCTATAAACAAGATACTTTCGATTTTATTTCACAAATATTGTTTTTTTGTTGTAAAAATACGCTTTACGCTTCATTTTTTTCTCGCTTCCGCTGCTTCTAATCATTTCGTTTGATTATGAATTTTTAATAAATATTTTGTTGTTGTTGATATATTCTTTGATTGCGCCAAAGTTTCCACTTTATTTTGTCAATTGTAATTGAAGAATTATGATGTGGTTCAATTGTCTATTGTGCGAGGTTAGTTTTATAATTTAGTAAAAAAAAAATTTAAATTATCGCAAAAAGAAAAAAATATTTTCTGTTGATACAAAAATTTTAATTACGAAATTAAAAAAAAAAAAAAAAAGTATATTCGTTCACTGAAACCTTGAATTCAATAAATCTGTCATTCATGTAAACATAGATTTATCTATCTACTTATACGAAGCATTGTCCCATTACTAGCTATATAAAATAGTAAAAATGTTTCTATGTCCGTTAAAGACCTTCAATAAATCCAACCGATGAGTCCCAAACCGGTTTCATTCGATAGGCAACAATGCACGTATAATTATAGACTAGAAAAAAATGTATTAGGTACATTCGATTTATTCATAAAGTCGATTTTTATATTTGCACATACAAAAACGTTTTGCTTTTTTGTTTTTTTAATACTAGCCCCAAATATATTGTGGAACCGCTGCAATCAAAAACAAAAAGAAAGAATCATGATGTCGAGCATGTTCGACTGCAATTTACTCCGTTCCTAATGTTTTTGTGCCTCAAGTTATCTAAATACCAAACTTTATTGAATTGAATCTTCGTAGAAAGCTAAAAAAATTGGGGTAAATTTGTATGGAGACTCTACCTAAAATTGTTTTGATTCGACCAATATTGGAAAATTTTATTGGGACTATAATTAATTTATACTTTATTTAGAGGTCCTAGAATAAGTAACTATGGAGTTTTTATGCAAAAACCAAACAAATTTGGAGTAGATTTGTGTGAGACTATCCAGTAAAATAGGAGAAGAGAAACCCCGTTTTGTAAGTGACCACTTAATGTCTTAAGAAAGTCTTAATTTCAATTGTGGTTGTCCTATCTCTTATAGCCTTTGAGATGAGCTCTCTAATATGCTAAACGAAAAATAGCTGAAAGAGCAGCCGAAACGCAGGTACAAGGTAACAGCATTTGCCGGGTAGGTTAGGTTAGAATGGACGACGCGAATTTTCGCGACATCACCTAGGCCAGATAGGCCCATTGTGATACCATATGATCCCTCTTTTATATCCTCCTACTCGAAACAGCTCGATATCCTTATGAAGGCGGCTGCTGCACCAATCTTGACTAATGCAATCTCCGCCAGACTATCGAGAAACGGACTACCAAATACGGTAAGCCTTATTCTAACAAGGGCTGGGCAGTGGCAGAGAAAATGTTCTACTGTCTCCTCCTCTTCCTCTTCTTCTGCAGCTCCTACAGAAGTCATTTGATGCTACCCCTAGTTGGACGGCATGTCTTCCCACCAGGCAGTGTCCCGTGAGAGCTCCAACCATCATGGTTAGAGTCTGTCTATTATGGCGCATGAGTAGGGCTGTTCGTTTAGTGGTATACTCTGGCCACGTTAGTTTCGAGATATTACATTTGGGTTTTTATTGGTCCACCTAGCCTCTGCCAGTTTGAATATTTCCTCTTTCACTCGCAGCTGCAGAGAGGCCATGAAAATTCCTGTCGAACTTCACCCTGGAGGAATAATGGAATTAGTACCTTTTCTGGCCAATCTTTCTCGGTTCACAATTACCAAATATATTTTGGTGTCCCGGAAATGTAAGGCAAATATCCCATAGCTCAGCCATCTCATTGAGAGATGTGCAGCACTGGGAGATAGTTTTGGATGTGTTATTGTAAGAGTCAAGTGCTTTTAGGGCAGCCTAACTATCCGAAAATAAAAAAAACCGGTATTTTTTAGTGCTTTTCTATATGTTTCCATACCAGCCCCAACATATTTTGGTTGCACTTTTTAAACGTGCCTCGTTTTTACGTGTAAATTAGTACAAATATTTATTTATTTGTTGACCCAATTTTATTTACTTTTCTGTTTTTTTTTTTTTTTGCTTCTTTTTTTTGCAACTGCAATTTAGCTTTAATATTTTTGCTGATTGTTGCATTGCGTGTTGCAAAATGATTCAAGTTTTTATACTTTTTTATTTAGATACATTTTATTTTTATCTCCTTTTTTGTTGAAATATTTCTCAACTATGCGAGTAAATGTTATATTAAGTTTATTTTAAATAAAAAAAATATACTTGATACTTAGCAGCAGCATGCAGAACTAAAAAGTCATTAAGTTTATTTTTATATTTTTTATTTTTATAATTTTTAAAAAATCTTTGTAGAGTATCTTGTCTTGCTGCTAACCTAACTGGCAATGCTTTTACTTTCTTTTATTATATCATTTCTCATATATTTTTTTTTCCTTATTTACTTATTTTGTCGACGACCATTTTTTGTTTGTGATTTGTTTGCCATTTTCATTTTGCATTCAAATTGGCCATCATCATTTTCATTATTTGTCCGTCTGTCTGTCCGTGCGTCCATTTGTCCATTTGTCTGCATGAATATTTGTCTCTTTTTATATTTATAACTGCCTTTGTCTGTTTTTCAGTGCTTTTTCTTTATTAATTATTTTTTTTTATTTGCATTTTTCGCATGACTGCTTTGATTTGTTGCCATTTTGTGTTCAAATTTATTTGTTTTTGATTAGCTTTTGGCTTCAGTTAGTATTCAGATCGATTGCTTTTTTATTGTCTCTTTAAATAATATTTTATAATTTTAAATTAATTTTGCATTTGCTTTGAAAAAGTTTTAAAGCGCCTAAAATTATACCACAGAAGTCATACAAGTGGCTTTCGACTTAATCTCATTACTATAAAATTTAAATAAAGTCAAAATTATTCAAACTTTTTAGAGAATAATTAAAATAAATGCTTTTAAATTTTTCGATTATTTTTAGCAGCTTAAATTTTTATGCAAGTGACATGAATTTAAAAATAAAATAATAAAATATTTTTATTTTTTTTATTTTTTGAATGCAACGTTGCGTATACGCAATATTCAAATAAAATGTTAATTTACAAAATCATAAAAAAACAATTTAAGTTTCGATTTAATTGACAATGAAAAATAAATCGCGCGTGTTTAATGCATAAAATTTATATTTTATTATATTTACATATTTGTATTTTTTTTATTAAATAAAAAAAAAGTGGTATAAAAAAAAATATTCAATTTTTATGTTAAATATTTTTTTTTTTTTTTTGTTAACAAATTTGTTGAAACATTTTACATAAAAATAAAAAAAAAAAAAAAAAAAATATAACAAATAAGCAAAGTGATGAGTGAAAATCGCCCAAAACTCTGAAAAAAAAGAAAATGAAAAGAAGGAAAAAGGAAAGTTAAAATAAAGTAAAGTAGCCAACGAATAGCCAAAGGACATAACCGCAATATAAGTTAACATAAAGGCAAAAAGTTTTGAATTAGAAGAAGAAAAAAAATGGAAGAAAAATAAAGAAAACGAAAAGTTGCTCATTTAAATGAAACCAAAACAATTGTACACTTCGATCGTTGGAAAATGTACAACTTTTCTATAAGGAACTCAGGTACAGTGACTTGAGTAGCAGTATGGACTTAATCGATTTATCAGTGAACAAACAATTATTTTGCATAATCAATTAAACAATTAGTTTAAAAATCAATAATCGTAGGACTGTATGATTAAACGACTTATCAAACAGCAATCGATTATTTTATATAATGAATTGATCAATTAGTTCAAGAATCACTAATTGATAATACAACAATTAATAATCAAGTAGTACAAGAATCAATAATCGATTAATCAACAATCAATAATCAAGATGTTCATTAATCAATAATCGTTAAATCAACAAACAATAATCAAGTAATTCAAGAATCAATAATCGATAAATCAACAATCAATAATCAAATCGAGCACTGTGACTTGAGAGTAGGACTGTGTGATTAATCGATTAATCAATACGCAATCGAATATTTTGCATAATAAATTGATCAATTAGTTAAAGAATCTATAACCGTAGAACTGTAATAAATTGATCAATTAGTTCAAGAATCAATAATCGATAAATCAACAATCAATAATCAAGTAGTTGACAGCGCACAATAGTCGCGCCATTGATAATCACAATCATGGGATCATCAAACACAGAGCACCAAACACCGGGATGAGTGATAGCAAAGCTTTATCAAGTGAGAAATAAAATAAAATATTTATTTATTATTTCCAGTTTACATTTTTTGGGGAATAATTGTGATTAATCAACAATAATCAATTTATTTTAATAATCATCAACAATCGATTATTTACAATAATCACACAGCCCTACTTGAGAGCATGACTCTTGTGTTCTAACACAATTATTGTTAAATAATCGGGCTAAAGGTCCGTTACTAATTCTAAATTTAGGTCATCCTAAGTCTGTTCATTGGCGGTATGTGAACTTATTTTATTCTTTTCTACAGACCCAGTTTGTAAAGACGATAAATTTGTCCGGTAACCTGTAGGTAATCTGAGATCTTATGCATGTTTTATTGTTCGAACATAATAAATCAACCGTGAACATGTATATGGTGTTCAGTTCTGAACCAGAGAACTGCAAAACTCACAATTTCCTTGAGTCAGCTCAGATGCAAAAATTTTTACTCAATTCCAGTAACTGAGCAAAGCACAGCGTCGAATGAAAATCAGCTCGTGCTGACGAACACCTCAATCGGGTAAAACGTACAGCCTTCGTTCCTTAATGTTTTGGTCACGTTTGCTGAGTCTGCAAAACTAAGCATTTTCTCAAGAACGGCTCATTCGGCTTATTGCTTTTGCAATAATTTTATTTGCGTCTTGCTGGCTCGTTCGGCTCAGCACGATCATTGTTAAGCCGAACGAGCAGCAATAAACTCAACGAGCAAAACAAATGTACCCCAGTTGAGTGATTTTAATTCAAGTGTACAAACATATGCGAGGGTTAGCTTGAGCGGTTGAGCCGAATAGGTTTATTATTCGGTTATTGTTCGTGTATGAACGTTTTTACGCTCAACAGAAGCCGTTCTTTGTTCGGAACTGTGTCTGACATAAATACTAGCACCTCGCATATATAAATGCCTGAAATGTTACAAACTTTACAATAAACTAAAAATATTTATTTTGATTTAATGTAAAAAGCGAAAGGTAAAGCAACAGTCTGATAACTTATACAATTCTAAGTAAAAATGGAAAAAAAAAAATGAAAAAAAGTTTAAAAATTTTTTTTTTTTGTGTATTTTCAAACTTTCCTTTTGGCTCTTACTTCTTAAGTCTAAGAAAGTAAGACCTTTTTTTTTTGGTAAGGTTGCTACTGTTGCTGTCAAACTGAATCTAAATGCTTGCCAACTGCTATAAAAATGCCAAACAGAACATAAATAAATTCATACAAATAAGGATAAAAAATAAGAAGCAAATGAAAGAAAACCCAACCCAAACATTTTTCCGCATTTAAACATTGAATATATTCATATTTTAAAAGTTTTATACTTTGTTATCGAACAGTAAAAAAAAAGTATATTCCGTTTGTGGAACTGTATGCAACAGGCTGAGAAAGGCATAGCACTCAAACATTTTTCGAACTAATTTTTAAAATCGAAAAGGTTTTCGAAAGGAGATGAAAATACTCTACAGGGTAAAAAGTTTGAATTCTCTTGACAAATTGTAAGAAATTTCTAAATAATCGTAATTTTCTTCGTTCATTATTTTTTATTTTACAGAAGTAATCGTGTTTCATACAAAATATGTAAACTTTCAAAGAAACCCGCAAGTATTTGTTCATATTTTCGATTCTTCGGAATATCCGCCTTTTTGCTCGTATAACGTTAGCTCATATTCTGGGCATCCTTTCAATTAATTTATGCATAAATTTCGCTGTTTGATTCCATCAATTTTGAAGAAATGTCCAAAATTATTTTGAATTAGTCGGTTCCAATTTTCTCACTTGTCTGTCCAACTCGTACCACAGCAACACGATCGGGTTACAATCCGATGACTGAAGAAGCCATTCCATATATACGAGCTCTTGCTGCTTTTTTTCGCTGCGAAATTTAGAAGTGTGCATTGGATCGTTACCTTACTGGAAAACGAATCCACGGCCCATAAGTCTATTCCCAAACGGACAAGCGTTGCAGAATGTTGAGGCAGACTTTTTTGTCCATGATACCCTCTAATTTTAACAATTTCACTAACTTTGTCCCCAGCAAAGCATCCCCAGACTAGCACTGACCCTTCACCATGCTTAACTGTGAGAAGTATCTATCTATCATAACACAACACAGTTTTGTGGTTCATATACATCTATTTGTACGTTGATTGCAGTGTTTCTTGTAGTCGAGATCACGTAATAGAAATATTTTATTATATTATATAATTATATTTTACATTCTTATGTAGCATAAAACCTTTGTGTCTAGTAAATATTTATGACTTTTTTTTTTTAAAATATTTTTACAGCTTTAAGTCGTACAAAAGTAACAATAAGTAAAATATTTCATATAAAACTTTAAGGCTCATAAAAAAAATTATATTTCAAGTAAAAAAAAAGCAACAACAACAAATATAAAGAAATATAAAGAAAAATAAAGGAGTAACATTTATTTTAATGTAAAAAAAATAAAATGTTAAATAAATACTAAAAAAATATGCACAGTAAACTTTTATTTGCTGCATAAAATAAATAATAAAAGTTCTTCAGCAAAAAGAAAAAAAATTATAAATATTAAATAACTTTTTTCTACGAAAACGTTGCCGTCAATGGCGTGTGAGATCTTTACTGCAGTAAATCTAAAAAAAAAAGTGAACAAATGAAAAAATTATATAAGAAATGTATGCAGCAATAATAAAAGCAGCTATTTGCAAACCGCTAAATGCAGTTTTGAATTGACGAGTAAATAAAAGCTTCAAGTGAAATATAAAAATTTAAAAGGTGCGTATACGTAATATTTTTTTTTTTTGTTTACTTCTTGAAAATTATTATTATTTTTTAAATGTCCAAAAGCTTTCAAAATATATTTTTGCGAAGGGAACACTTCCAAAATCTGGATATATGCTTAAAAAACTAATGTTTTTCTCCTTATTCACATTGTGTGGCAATATCTCAGTCAACTACGAGTAGAAATTTATTTATAACCAGTTTTAACCAGGAAAACCAATAAAGAGGTGTATGGGTAGTACACCAAGAATTGTCAAGTATTTCCGTTAAATGGTCCCGCTCGCGCCTCCACCCCCTTTTCAATGGATTCTACTTTTCTCGGTGCAGTAAAATGTGTAATGAATGAATAGGGTATTTTTTTTTTAGATCGCTTAAATACTATTTCGTTTACAAAGTGGACTGTATATTAAATTTGTATGTGTGTCTAAATTAATGTAAATGAGTATGACAAATATACGAATTGCTTATCTATTTTGTCCAGATATTTTAAATGCGTGCAGGAGTCAAATGTCATCGCTCAACATGTTTGTTGCAATAAAGTATGCGAGCGTCACTTAGCACAATCGTAAAATGTTATGACTTCTGTGTATGTTTCAAATATTGTCGCAGCGGGATATCTTGTTAATTTTTAACGCGTATTGAATAAACATAAACAGATAAACTGATGTTCATGCTTGAACACTATAAATGTGGTTCTTTTCTAATCAATCTATTTTCAGTGTATTTTGTGTGGTGTAGATTCCAAAAATGGTCACTTTAAAAATTTTTTTTTAAGAGTAGCTATCGTCATTTTTGTGGACTTTTTCTGTTATTACTAAATATCCCAAGAATGGATAAATTTATAAAGCTGATTTTTACATTGGTGGATATTTATAAAAAAGTGAATTCTTTGAAATTGACAGATTGGTTGTTGCACCGACAAATTCTCTTTTTATGCTTTTTTGTTACATGTGTAACAGGTAGATGATGAGTATCGGAAAGTTTGTAAATCCTTAGGGGGCATCGAGACCTCAAAGTATATGTGTAACTGATCACCTCGACGAGACGAATCGATTTAGCCATGTCCGTCTGTCGTTTTGGTGTGCGGCGCGATTTACTCGCTCAACTGTACAGAGGAGGGGCTAAATTTTTAAACTAATTTCTAGGTCCTTAGACTACTACGTTAAAACAATGAGCGACCAACTTTAGAGACTAGCTCCCAAAAAATTCTTATAAACAGCAAGAACGTTGGTCGAGTATGCTCATTTGCAAGCTACCCTATACCCAATGTATATTTACCTTAAGTTAGGTTCTATGTTACTACCATAACTCTACATTATATTGAAATGGACCAAGAATTTTTAGCGTTTTATTAAAAACAAGGATATCAAAGGCGAACATAAAATGAAAATCAACACAAAATTCAATTTTAAAATAAAGATTGCCAAAGCCTACCTTCCAACCTACTGAACTCCATCCTGAACAGTTGTATAATAACACACACGAACTGTTTCTCTCATAATTACGCTTGGTGTACAGCGTGTCAAAAGATGACAAAATATATCATTCACTAAGAGGTGAAACATCTTACTGTACTCCCATTCTTTATGAGAATAGTTTAAAAATGTTGTGCTACTCTTCTTCTGGCTTAAGAAATATACTGCACAGATAACAATAAGTGCAGTACTGTACGCAGGATCTGCTGAGCTAGAAATGAGTACATTCAGCAAGGCGTCTAGAACACTCCTAAATGTGGTTCTTTCTAATCAATCTACTTTCATGTATTTTGGTGGTAGACTGTCCCAAAAATGGAAACGACAGATTTTTTAAGAACCATTTAGAAGATATCTTAATTTTTGTAAATAAAATTTATTTTAGATATTACTAAAAAAATCTCCAGAATGGATAAAGTTATAAAGCTGATTTTACATTGATTGCATACCATATTTTCTTTCTACATTCGACGATATTTGCCTATTTGTCAAAATTTACATTTTTGAAAAAAGGTTAATTTTAAATCAATTTTTCAAAGTTATTCATTAAGACAATTTCCCTCCGATGCATGAGTTATGTGAAACTTTTCGGTAAAATTGTCAAAATCGGTCTTAAAATATTAGTGATAAAGAGAAGTAGTAAATAAAAATCATACAATTTTATTTTATACCCTTTATCCAGACGGTTAAAGAGTATTTTAGGTAAAATGTTTGTAAGAGGTAGAACGGACCTTGATAGACCCTAAAGGAAGTATATATACATTCTAGATCAGTATTGAAAGGCGAGCCAATATAGCAATGTCTGTCCGACTGTCTGTTCGTTCGGCCTACTATCTGCCATGTGAGAGAGATTATCTCAGACACTATAAGATATAGGGCCACAATATTTGAAACATCGACTGTGCTGAATCGTTAAGTGGTCACCAAACGGTTTTTCCTCTAGTCCCATTTTAAAGGGACTAGAAATATACAAGTCCAAAATTTTGTGTTTGTATAAAAATGTCATTGTTTTTTATTTTATGTAGTTTAAATTTGGTATAAAATATGTCTATATCAGTTTTAAGTCTTTGTATGAAAATCCAGTACAATAAAGTATGGTACTAAGATAAGACTTAATTTAGGGTACATAAAGATTGGGTAACATGGTATCTTGCAGTCGAGCATACTCGATTTCACTGTTCTTTCTTGTTTGATTTATATAAGGGTACCCTTATATAAATCAACACTTTTTTTTTTTTAAAAGAACTCTTTTATTTTGTTAGCATCGAATTTTCATGCAAATCAGATTCGACCTAACTAAAAATGCGATAATTTTATATTAAAGAAGGCATCGAGGACCCAATAAAGAATATATTGATCAGCTCGTTGAGACGAGTCGATTTGGTCATCTCCGCATGTCTGTTGCTATGCGTTTTACACATTTTCCTTTGCTTTAAGTTTCGTATTGGCAGCCAAGTCACTCGTTTTACTTCAAAGTATGCTTTTGGTCTTTTTTTCAGCAGAAATTTAAATAATAAAAAAAAAAAAAGACAGTGTTTAAATTTTCAACGCTTGCAGGAATAAAAAAGTCAGTCAGTTTGTTTGACAGTTATAAACTTTGTTTTTTTTTTTTTTTTGTATCCATAGCGAAAGTTTGTCATTTCAAAAAATGAGCTATGAAAGCGTGTTAAGCACGTGATAAGTTTGTTAAGTAAATAGTAAAATAAAAAAAAAGAATTTAACTTTAATGAAGTTATCCAAAGTTAAATATGTACTTCGAGTTTGTCATTATTTTTAAACATGACTTTTTTTTTTATATGGAATTCTGTATATGAAATTTTTTATGCAAAGTACTTAATTATTTAATTATGTTGTTTCCCCAGTAGAACGTGCTTCATTTGCTGTCTTTGTTAGTGTTTGCCTAAAGTTATGTTTCTCTTTCAGGTATGTTAATGTCAAAAGTTAGCGTGCCACAAATTATATACATACCAACATTTCGATATACAACATACAGACAGACAGACAGACATATGTATTAGCTAAAATATTTGTTTGTACGTGCCGCAGAGATTTTTCGGTATATTTCCGGTTGCTTGTATTTCAAATACATATATCAAGTACAGTATGTCGTATACGCAATATGCCATTTTATAAATTATTAAGTATACGTAATGAGCAACCACAACGGATTCATTCATTTGCACTCAAGCGCAGAATGAATGAGCCAAACTTTGGCTATATGCAATATAATTATTTTATTGAAGTTTCTACACTCAAACTTAGAATTTTTTTCTTTGGAAAAAGTTCGAAAAAATTTCCCTTTGAATTGAAAAAAAAGTTTTTTTTTTTTGTTTTGGCAATTCTTGCACTGAGAATCATTTAGAAAATTTAAAAAAAATATTTCAAGATTTTTTTTTTTTTTCAATTTAATTTCCATTCAATTTGGTTTCAATATGAATTGCGTTTCTATAGCATTAATTGGCCGCAAGAAGAAAAATCAATTTTCGCTAATACAAATCAATTAGAAAATTATTATACAATTTGGCTTTCGTCAAAAAAAAATAGTATACTTTTTCAAAACAAATAAAATTTTAAATGAATCAAATAAAATGGCAAATTTATGAAAATGAGTTTTTGCTTTACTTTTGAAGCTGCCTGATTATTCCATTCCATTTTGAATGATTTGCTTTAATAAATTTTAATTGGAATAGATTTCATTTTCATTGCACAAATTATGCTTAAGTCACTTTGGTATTTCCGATTGAGGAAATTGTTGTTGTTGAAGTAATCTAATCAAAAGTATGTTTATTCTCTGGCTGCCTACCCTACTCACAGCTACCTTAAATTTTACGTCAAATGTCCCTGAGGTAAAACATAACATTCTAATGAAAGGCTGTACACACTGTTCACATTCCGGACATCAATATACGAAAATAACAGAACGTATGCAAAATTGCTTTATGTTTCGAATTTCATTTCATTGGGTTCTTTACAAACATTTTGTGATAAAGGATATTGTTTGTTTATTGACAAGTTTAAACATTTTGTATAGCAAAAGAATGAAAATACTTGTTTGTAATTTTATACCCTGTAGCCAAAGGGTAAAAAGGGTATATTGAGTTTGTGCGAGTTTATGTAACATATAAAAAGGAGGCTAAATAGACCCTATAACGTGTTGAAAGTCGGGAGTCGAAGCAGCTCTATCCGTCTGTCCGATCGTCCGTTATCTGTCTGTCCGTTTAAGGAGTACCCACGTACAAATCTATCACAAAATTTTGGATTTTTGCATAAAATCGTCACTGTTTCTTATTCTAGGAAGTCAAAATTTATACCCGAAAGTATTAAGACCAATATGGTAAGGACCAAAGAAATGTACATATTGAACGACCATTATTCCCATTCTTTCCAAGTTTCTGCAAAGAAATATCTATTTATACATGACTTATGGTAGTAAACGCATTTATATTTTACAATGTTATTTATTTATAAAATTTGATCACTTATTAATTTACAATAATTGTTTGGCCTTAATTTAGTGGGGGGGAGGAGAGGTTTTATGTAAAAAATGAAAATCGGGACGTAAACACCCTGTAATTCGATGAAAGACAATAATGGGGTGTCTATGTTGAGTACGGTTTTCCCTGCACAGTGCGTTTAAACTGATCGCGTTAGATCTCTGAGGGACAGGGTGTTGGTGCGTCCACCAACCGCGAAAAACGAACAGGGCGTCGATGTGTTTACACCATCCGCGTAACGAATAGGGCGTCGGTGCGTTTACACCAACCGCGTAAAACAAACAGGCTGTCGGTGCGTTTACACCAACCGCGTAACGAACAGGGCGTCGGTGCGTTTACACTGACCGCGTAAAACGAACAGGGTGTCGGTATGTCTATACCAACCGCGTGAACGAACAGGGCGTTGGTATGTCTATACCAACCACGTAAACGAACAGGGCGTCGGTATGTCTATACCAACCGCGTATGCTCGCACGAGATCAGTGGGTGTGCACTGAACGTGGCGATACTAAGACGGACAGGGTGTTGGTGTTTCTACACCAACCGCGAATGCTAACAAGGACCCGGTTAATTCCGGTATTACTCACCCTATACTCAACCTCGGCTGCCACCCTATATTAGGACACTTTTTTTATACTTAGACTTTTTACTTTTGACTTTGTTAATTTCACTTTTCGATTTAATCCACGCACGAGTGACTTGGACCGCTGTCCATACTAAACTCCCCTTTCGACGCTTGCGCCCAGCTGCGAAGTCTATCCTAGTGTGACCGTTTCTATGTGGCGCTTCTCGTCCTTATTTTACCCACGGTTTGGTATTTATTAGGAGCTTCTGGGATTATTTCTAAGATTATTTTGAACAGGATCGGTTACATTTATGTTTGTTTACAATATGTAATTATTTTATTTAAATTAAATTATTAATTATAAATTTTATTGCCTTCCTGGCCGCAGTAACTTAATTATTTTAATGCCTTCGTGGCTGCGCTATAATTAGTAATACTTTATTTGCCTTCGTGGCCTATTAAATCAAATATCTATGCCTTCGTGGCTCTTCTTAAATATAACTTTTATTTTGTGAGGGAGCAGCTTACTGCTTCGTCACAGTATAACCCCTTACAAATTATTCCCATTCTTAAAGTTTATGCATGAAAATCTAATACATGACTTTTGGTAGTAAGTTAGGACTTAACGTAAGGTTCATGCGGATTGGGTCAAGGGTATTTTTGCAGTCCAGCATAGTCGACTGCAGCTTTCTTTCTTGTTTTTATTGGAAATATAAATAATGAAAAGTGCGTTCCAAAGAAAACAACGAAAAATACAAACTTCGGTATAACCAAAGCTCAAATACCCGCCATACGAAAATTATTTATGATCATAAGTGGCGTGGATTTTATTTCGTATAATGTTTTGAACAAATGTATTTGCCTAAATAAAATTAGGCTGCAAAGAAGGTGCGCGCTAAGACGAAGATGAAGACGATAGCACAGGGTTGTATTTCGCTACATAACACTGCTTACAATTTTCTGTGTAATAGCTCTTAAGATACAACACTGTGCTATCGTCTTCGCCTTCATCTTCGTCTTCGTCTCAGCGCGCAGCCTATTCATTGTTTTTAATACGCAATAAATAAGTAAAAAATTTTGCATGGTCACCTTTCACTGAACCATTTCCGAACCGGTTTGCAGTCTTAAAAAATATTGATATATCAAAATTTTTTTGGAAAAATGAGTGGAGAGTCTCTAAGTGTTTTTTTTTATGTTGACCCGATCCCTTTTATATCGGTTGTACTAGGGTATCCAATAAATATGCTTTTTTTCAAACTCTTTAGTTATACTTCCAATCAATTTTTACGCCTTTACATAATTCCCCTCCCAATGCAATGTTCTTATGCCCAAAAGCCAGCCATAGCTGTATTAATTCAATCATAATCAAAATGGTTATACACATAAGACAAAGCTTATTATACTCTGGTTTTGTTTCGTACAAGAAATATAGAAATAGATGCATGTTTTCAGAATTTAATTATTATTTAAAAACAACCTACTTGAAACAATATAAAACTTTCTAATAAATTCTTAATATATAAATAAATAGATACAATATACAAATAATAATTTGTATTGAAGTTCAATGCAGCACACAATTGTATTCTATTTAAATATTTTGAATAATTTTAAATGAACAATGCTGCTACATATCGACCTATCGAATGTCTTGTTTATATTTATAAATATTTTCAAAGCAACAACAACAAATTTGCATATTTTTATAAACAAAAATTTTATAACAAATTGAAATTCTATAAACAACTAAGACAGACATTCGAACTAAATCAACGACCGCAAATATACAAACAAAAACGAAGAAAAGTGTTTTTATAATTTTTTTTTTTTTTTTATTTGAAAGTTTTTGAATTTTGCAAAAATCTTAACTTTTGTTTTGAATATGAAATGTTTACATAAGATTATATCTATTTTACATATATGCATTGTATCTAAAACTTTCTAAAAAAATTATCTAAATATGAAAAAAATTCTTGCTATTTTTATTGACTTGAAACAATTGAGTGTCATAAGCAAGAATATATGCATCTTTTTTTTTATTGATAATATTTTTTTAATTAATTTTTTTTTAAATGCACTTTTGGCCTCAAAGTCAATGTCAAAGAGCATAGTTTGACTTTGTCTAGATGCAAATGCACTGTGACATTCTATTACTTTAAGCCTTTTTATACCCTGTACCCAAAGGGTTAAAGGGTATATTAAGTTTGTGCGAATGTATGTAACAGGCAGAAGGAGGCAAGATAGACCCTATAAAGTATATATATTCTTGGTCAGCATTGGAAGGGGAGTCGAACTAGCTTTGTCTGTCTGTCCATCCGTCCGTCTGTCCGTCCGTCCGTCCGTCTGTCATGCTGTCTGCCGTATGAAAACGATTATTTCGGAGACTACAAAAGGTAGAGCTTTCAAAATTGAAACTTAGACTCTCCTAGGCCGTCAAGTGTGCACTTACAAACGGTTTTTCTCTAGACCCATTTTAAGGGGTACCCCCCATACAAATGTACCCCAAAATTTTGGGTTTTTGCATAAAAACGTCATTGTTTTTTATTCTAGGAAGTTTAAATTCAGTAAAAATTATGTTTATGATAGTCCCAATAAAATATCCCAATATGGATAGGACCAACAAAATTTTAGGTAAAGCTCCCATACAAATTTACCCCAAAATTTTGGGTTTTTACATAAAAACGTCATTGTTTTTTATTCTAGAAAATTTAAATTTAGTATAAAATATGTCTATGATAGTCCCAATAAAATATCCCAATATGGGTAGGACCAACTAAATTTTAGGTATAGCCCCCATACAAATTTACCCCATAATTTTGAATTTTTACATAAAAACGCCATTGTTTTTTATTCTAGAAAATTTAAATTTAGTATAAATTATGTCTATGATAGTCCCAATGAAATAGACCAATATGGGTAGGCCCAACAAAATTTTAGGTATAACCCCATTCAAAGATATACTCGATTTCTTTAGTTTTTCTATGAAAATTAAATTCAATGATGTATGGTAGTCAAATAGAACCTAACTTAAGGTACATATAGATTGGGTACAGGGTATCTTGCAGTCGAGCATACTCGACTTCAGCGTTCTTTCTTGTTTTTAAGTATCTTTTTTGGCTAATATAATATGTATTTTTATTGTTTTTATAACGAACAATTCAAAGGTCAACTTTGTAGCTTTTGTTTTAGCAATTCAAAGCACATACTCAATACTTTTGCTTTAGAAGAGCAAAACTCGAATAATCAAGTAAAATATCGAATATATTTTTTTTTCCAAATATCAAATTTCATTTGCTTCAAAATAAGTTCAAGGACATGACTGTTTATAAAACTAAACAAAAACTGAATACTAAAGAAAATCAGCGCTGCGTGTATATGTTTGTATCTGTTGGTCTCAATTTTCTGTTCATATGTCAAAGCCATGCATTGGGAATTTAGAAATTAAGCTATGTGAAAACGATAGGAAAAAGAAAAACTATCGAAAAAGAATAACAAAGAATTTATTTTACTTTAGTAGAAACAAAGCTTTAATGCGCTACAAACAAGCATATACATTTTTCTTTTTCAAAAGATACTTTTTGCAAAAGATACAAAAACAGACAGATGGACTGTCGGAGATCGAGTCATTATCTTTTGAGCACTCTTGAAAATATTTATTTTTTTACATTAAGTCTCCCATTTCTTTATTTTAATATTACTAAATGCGTTCCAATACTAAAATACTCTTCACTGTGCCTATTTGAAAATCAAATGTAAGTCTACGATTGATAATGTTCATTTTACTTCGACCATTTTTATCTAGCATATCTGTGTGCGGCATATTAAAACAAATGTCGAACAACTGTTTTCATTTGTATTCCATTGATTCGCTTGTAGCTTACTTGTCTTTTCTACCTTTTATCCATTTGTTTTTTTTTTTTTGTTTCGAGGACAGCATAAACAATTTGAAATCGAAACTAACTCTCAAGTGACGCAGAGAGAAAAAAAAATATATTAAAAAAAAATGGTTTGTTTTTATCTTCATGATTTGACAAAAAAAAAAAAAAAAAAAAAAAGTTGAATGAAATTGACTGCAATGAAATTGTATACAAGTATTTTATACACTTCACATACGTTGCAAATGTGCAGAGAAATAGTTACGACTTGGAAATTTAAAATTAGATGATTCATGGTTAATTTGCATATTATTTCTGTTAATTTGGGCTTGTTAGAGAATTTAATTTTTGTGATTTGGGTATTCTTATGGAACCCAAATTAAGCTTTAATGTTCAAATAACCACAATGGCGTTGGGCTAAAGAGTTCGATGACCCTTACATTACGAAACTTCTTTACACTTCATTTGTGCGTTTGATCTTGAAATTTGCAACTAGTGTTTAGAACCCACACTATGCTGTTCATCAGGATCGTTTTGAATCAATAAAAAAATCAATTTCTACTTTTTTTATCTAAGGAACCTTAATTAGGCTGCTGACATTTATCTCCAACCTTGGGTAAGCGCCGTTATATTATGCTCTCAGTTGTTTTTATACCCTGTACCCAAGGGTAGGGTAAAGGGTATATTAAGTTTGTGCGAATGTATGTAACAGACAGAAGGAGGCAAGATAGACCCTATAAAGTATATATATTCTTGATCAGCATTGGAAGGGCAGTCGAACAAGCTTTGTCTGTCTGTCCGTCCGTCCGTCTGTCCGTCTGTCCGTCCGTCTGTCATGCTGTCTGCCGTATGAAAACGATTATTTCGGAGACTATAAGAGGTAGAGCTTTCAAAATCGAAACTTAGACTCTCCTAGGCCGTCAAGTGTGCACTTACAAACGGTCTTTCTCTAGACCCATTATAAGGGGGTACCCCCCATACAAATGTACCCCAAAATTTTTGCATAAAAACGTCATTGTTTTTTATTCTAGGAAGTTCAAATTTAGTAAAAATTATGTCTATGATAGTCCCAATAAAATATCCCAATATGGATAGGACCAACAAAATTTTAGGTATAGCCCCCATACAAATTTACCCCAAAATATTGGGTTTTTACATAAAAAACAACATTGCTATTTTTTTTCTAGAAAATTTAACTTTAGTATAAATTATGTCTATGATAGTCCTAATAAAATATCATAATATGGGTAGGACCAACCAAATTTTAGGTATAGCCCCCATACAGGCGCAATTATGTCTCTCTTAGATTGTCTCAGTGCTCAACAAATTATGCTTTGCATTGCGCACTTTGTTTTCTTTCTTCTGTCTACAAAAATTTTTCTTATCTTTTCTCTTTTAATTCATCCGTCAATTCTATAAAAAGATCATTTCTAAATGCTGAACCTTAAAATATTGTAATTTAATTTTTATTTTATTCAATTCTGTGTTTTGTAAAATAGAAGCTGTGAGTAGAGGCACAGTCGGTCAACCTGGCGACCTAACAATAATCCTTAAAGAGGTCTTAATGGGCGTATTTTTTTTTTTTTCAATTTTAGATTATAAGTAGGTATTTATAGTTTAATTTAATATTGTATTTAGTCTTAGCAATATATCTTAATACACAAACAATAAAAATAAGAACGATAGCATTTAAAATTGAAAAAAAAAAATACCCAAGATTTTTGGCAAAAAATAGTGCGTTATATTTTTTATTTAAAAGGAAATTTAATGCTATTTATGATTTAAATAAAGTAAAATATCGTTCAGATGACCACCACGACTTTTCTTACACTGGCTTCCGATTCAATCCTTTCAATTTTCGATGATTCGGTACAAAATTTCCGCTGGAATAGCCGTAATAGAGGCTCCAATAAACCTTAGATAGATATAGCCCCAAAGAAAATATTCCAATGGTGTTTAGTCATTTCACGATGTTATCTACTCACTGAATTGTTCACACAATAAATTCATCGTTACATTGGCTGTATGGCATGGTGCACCATTTTGCTGAATGGGAATGTCATCATTATCAATTGAATTCGTTTTTTGGAAGGGAAACAGTCGGTCAACATGGCACAACAAAGTTCGCTATTCATGGTAACTGTACGCCCCTCATCATTTTTTTGAAAAAGTACGGCAAACAGTCAGCTTTTGAGGTGTAATGGTCAACTACTTGTGGGTTTGACTCATACCAATAATGATAGTTTGATTGTTGACATAGCTTTCAAAAGAACGGCTTTCGTTGAGCGCAAAAACGTTCATACGAACAATAGCCGAATAATCAACCCATTCGGCTCAACCGCTCAAAAAGCTAACGCTAGTAGATGATTTTACACTTGAGTTAAAATCACTCAACTTTGGTACATTTGTTTTGCTCGTTGAGTTTATTTCTGCTCGTTCGGCTCAACAATGATCGTGCTGATTATTGCAAAAGCAAAGAGCCGAATAAGCCGTTCTTGAGAAAGGCTGAGTTTATTCACCATTAAGGAACGAAGGCTGTACGTTGTACACGATTGACGTGTTCGTCAGCACGGGCTAATTTTCATTCGACGCTGTGTTTCGCTCAGTTACTGGAATTGAGTAAGAATTTTTGCGTCTGAGCTGACTCAAGGAAAGTATGAGTTTTGCAGTTCTCTGGCGGGTATATGAGCTTTTGTTCCACCGAAGTTACCGTTTTCTTTGCTTAATTTTATTTTTATTTATTTTATAATTATTTTTTTTTTTATTTTTTGTTTATATTTGTCTTAATTTGTAGAAGAAGATATTATTGTATAATTATGTAGAATATTATACAATACATTTTATAATTAATTGTAATTGTGGTATGCATTATTCAAGCGAGAATGTATCTCATTTTATCTTCTTTATAAATTCTTATGTAAATAAATACTTAAATGTAATTTTTTTGTTAAAACAAATTTGCAGGCAAAATGCACAACAGACGTGTTTAAATTTAAAAAATGCAGCTAAAGGCTAAAATATATTTGCATGCTTACACACACACATGTATAATCATACACATGCATATATGTGTAAGTATATAAATATGTATAAACATGTTAAGCACATCACTCTTGCATAGCATATTTACTTACTCATTGCAGATACTACAAGTGTATTTGTATATACTTGCTTACTCTTACACATAAGTACATGCATATGTATTTCTTTGGTTGTGGTTGTGAATTTATACAAACTAAATAAATATAAAATACATACAATATACGATATGTTTTTTAATGCATTCACTTAAATGCTGCTGCAACGACTGCATTCTTTTCTTATTCAACAAAGTGGCATGTATTTATATTTACTCCAAGCAATAATACACTACAGATTGTGCTAAAGCGTTAAGACACCGAATGACTGACGTATAAGTAACTTGAAAAGAGTTGTGAGTTGGGTAAACACGAAAACAATGTCAAAGTACATATTTTTTTATATATAATATGGATGCAGTCAGGCTTCATTAAATTGCTGTTGGCAATGCTGCTGCTACTGGTTTTGCTGCTGCTACTGCTGCTGTTTATTCTTAGCTTCGTTATGCTTTATATTGTAGTATGCTGTTCAGTGCGGTACTTGTTTAAATTTGGTTTTGTTTTATTATTATTTCATATTTTTTTTTTTTTTGCTATGTTTTGCTTTGCTGCTGGCGGCAGTCAAGCATTGTGCAAAATATGAAAGCATAAAGGATAATGGATTTAAAACAAACAATAGCAATATTTTTTTTTTTTTTTGTGTTGCCTTCTTACTTTTCTACTGCTACTGCTGCTGTTAACATGTTGATGCACTTCCATTGTTGTTGTTGTTGTAGTTTGCATTATATTTCATTGCAAGGAAATAAAGTCTGAGCTAAAACTTAGCCATGGCGCATACAAGCCAGGCAGGCAGAAACAGGTTGCCTTGTTGCTTGACTGCATTGTTTGTGCAGAACACAGGCACACACACACACAGTCACATGCACTAATGTATCTTAACCTTTTCCTTTATTTGCTTTTTTTGCAGTTCATTGTTGGCTTAGTTAACTTGATCATGTCACAAATTAGAAAGTCATAATTCATTAGTTCGTTCTGCTTTGCTGCATTGCAAATAATGACAGAAAAAAATGTTACGCATACTTAATATGATTCCATAACAAAACAGAATATTACGCATACGCAATGTATGATTTCTCATTCTGCTGTGAAAATATAAAATATTTCATTTTCATTTTTCTGTTTGCAAATAAAGGAGCAACTCTGTAATAAATATTTAACTGACTGCCAATAAAACTCAGTTTGAGGGTGACAGCTACGAAGACTTGGAAAATAATCAGTTTAGTGTCAATCCGCTAGAGGTCCCCGCATCAATTACAGATTACTGCACTTCTCAAATTTTTATCGAAATATAATAGTCAACCAGACCGAAATGAAATAACTTATCGCATTCAGAGCCAAATTGTTTATTTAATTTATATATTCATGGAAGTGTCCGAAATGGTTGAATTTTTGAATCAATTAAATTTCATGTCAATTTGCAGTAATTTATTAATTAATAATATTAATTATTTTATTTAACTAAAATTTATTTTATTAAGATAGGAACAATAACCAAGCTTTAAAAAAGATCTAGGAGAAACGTTAACTTCGGCGGAACAGAAGCTCAAATACCCGTCACGCGAATCTTTAAGTAGCTCATCTGTGATCATCAGTATTGAACTTCGAGATGGAATGGATGGGCATCAATGGTTTGATACAACGCAAGTTTGTTCAAAATATTGGTAAAAAATTTTTAGCTAATTAACCAGAAATAATAATGATTTTATTGAAAATATCAGAAAATGAGCGGTAAGTTGGTATAGGGCAATATGTTGCAGTGGTCCGATTCATATCATATCGGTGGTGTATACTAATGATGATATTAGAGGTATTTTTTACCCAATTTGATGTAAATTCATAAATAATTTCTATTTTTATACAAAAAATCGAGAAAAAAAGCGGAAAGATTGTATGTGAGCTACGCCCAAAAAAAATAAAGGCGTGGTACTTTAGTTTACGAACTTAATCTAGTCGTGGCCGAGAAAAGCTTACAGCCATAGTCAAATGTTATTACACAACCAAATTTTTTTTTGCACATTCAACTTCATTCCTTCTTCCTACTGTTGCTATTGATGTCAGACTATAATAAGATATGTTGTTGTAATCCTTGATCTATCCTGAATCGATCGATGTCTTATTGGAAAAGATAACGGTATATCGAACCGAGATTCAAGCGAATGAAGTAATGAGTAGCGGCCGTCAAAAGTTATTACACACATCTTTTTTCCGTCAAAAGTAATTACACAAAACTTAAACTTGAATATCTTGGTCTCTATTGAGATAACAATGAAATCTTATAGTGTAGGTTGTAGGTCTCTTCGAGTAGAAGAAAACGGTATGCTTAGAATTTTCGGGGACCCTTAGGGTCTGGATTTAGGGTCAAAAACAAATGTTCCTTATTTTTTCACTTAAAGAGCAATATCTCTGTAAATTACAAACCGATTTTAATTTTTTAACATGTTTTAGAAAGAAAAAACTTTGCCCTTTTAAGGGCAATGACATTATTATGACATTTTTGATCGTACCTCTGCGTATTTTCAAGACAAACGCAATTTTTACCATTTTTTTTCAAACCATTTAAGGTTATCGTACTTTTGTTACACTTTTTTGTTTGAAAGCTATCTTTATGAAAAGGTTTTCTTAAAGTACACAGAACTACGAGTAAAATGATTGTTTAATGATAAAAATCCGACAATAATTGACCAAGTTATTTAACTTTTTCTAACAAATTTTTTTTAATAAAATTTTGTTTTTTAAATTCTTAAGAAAATGCTTAGAATTCTTAGAAAGCCTAATTTTGAAAAATGTATTCATAGAAAAAAGTTAAATAACTTGGTCAATTATTGTCGGATTTTTATCATTAAACAATCATTTTACTCGTAGTTCTGTGTACTTTAAGAAAACCTTTCTCATAAAGATAGCTTTCAAACAAAAAAGTGTAACAAAAGTACGATAACCTTAAATGGTTTGAAAAAAATGGTAAAAATTGCGTTTGTCTTGAAAATACGCAGAGGTACGATCAAAAATGTCATAATAATGTCATTGCCCTAAAAGGGCAAAGTTATTTTTTCTAAATATCAAAAAAGTTGGATTAAAAGAGATATTGCTCTTTAAGTGAAAAATAAGGAACATTTGTTTTTTGACCCTAAATCCAGACCCTAAGGGTCCCCGAAAATTCTAAGCATTTTTTCTTCTACTCGAAGAGACCTATTTAAGTTTTGTGTAATTACTTTTGACGGAAAAAAAGATGTGTGAATACTTTGACGGCCGCTACCATTACTTCATTCGCTTGAATCTCGGTTCGATATACCGTTATCTTTCCAATAAGACATCGATCGATTCAGGATAGATCAAGGGATTACAACAACATATCTTATTATAGTCTGACATCAATAGCAACAGTAGGAAGAAGGAATGAAGTTGAATGTGCAAAAAAATTTGGTTGTGTAATAACATTTGACTATGGCTGTAAGTTCAAAATTTCAGTAAAATTTTCTTAAAACTATGCGAATGAATTACGTAGCGTCAAACCGACAGACGGACAGATAGTCCGACAGACAGACAGACGGACTGACAATCGGACAGACAGACGGACATGGATAGATCGACTCGTCCCATCTTGGTCATCAAGAATATATATATATATATATATATATATATATATACTTTATAGTGTCTATGATGTCTATTTTAATGCGCTATCGACAAACTGAAAATTGACAAAAAGATCACTTTCAGTGATTTTTGTCACAGTGGCTTAAAAATCACAATGTCGCATTGAAAGTAGTAGTCTGCGATTTTCTTGTTCCTCAGTGAACATGTTCAGTTAATGATGAATTTGCGTATCGCTCTTTGCGAACAGTGAAACTATTCATTTATCGGTGATTGATACTATCACTCGTCGTGAATCGTTCATATTCGCTTGAACATTGAACCTGTACAAATTCTTTAGTACTTTTGCCAGTCAATTGATTCGTTAAATTCAATGGCAAGTAACTGAAAGCGCAGTCTATTGAAACGATTGAATGGTGAAAGCGCAATTACAACTATAATATGAGTAGAAATCAAAGTGAAATGTGATATTATTTTATTCAAAAAAGTAAAACAAACGTTAGAATGTAAAATGTTTACTGCCAAACTGACATCGAAAACAACTGTGACTAACTTAATCCGGCAATTTCTGCAATTAAAATTTTTACAATAAATTAATTAATTAATTTTTCAATAAATTAAAATGAAGTCAGTTTGTTGTGTTGGTGAAGCGAAATAGTTCAGTTAGCAGCGATTTTTTTTGTATTTACTCGTGTGAACTGCGATCTTATCACTGTTTGCAGTCACTGCGATTTTCTAGTCGCGCCAATACTACTTTATATTCCCTTCACACTATGTGTGATGGGTATAATAACTAATTCATGTAGTTGATCTTCACAGACTTGATAAAAAATTTTTACTAAAACATAGCTTGGTTCTTAGTTCATTTAAATTTCAAGCTTATAAAACTGCGGAAATTAATATGCTAACCGATTGTTTTCCCCGAAATAATGTAAAATAAAATTTGCTAATTTCAATTTTATTTCCAAAAAAAAAAAAAAAAAAATTAAAAAACAAAAGATCAACTAATTGGGAAGTCTTATAGTAGAGCTTGTAGGTATGGTCGAGTAAAATTCGTGTTATTAAAAACTACATTCCATAGATTTAGCTTTCAAAGGAAATTGTATAACCAAACATCGATAAAGTTGAAAAATTTGAAGAAAAAAATTTGGCTTGAAATGTCATAAGATTATATAAATAACATTATATATATGGTCTAAAAGGTCTAAATTTCTATTCAAAACTTTTTAAAATTATAAATGGATTCGATCCTGACTCAGTTATTGTCTTATAAGTGAATAAAAAAATGAGAGAGGTTCAGTTTTCAAGCATAAGTCCATATTTTGGGCATGTGCCCTGAATTCCAAGCATGCAGTTTTGTTTTTTGTCGACATTTTTATCAAACCTGTGATCGCTTGAAGACCAGTTTGAGTCCTAATGGGTCTCATTTGGCCAAACAAATGACGCGAGTGTTTAAAAAAATAATTTAAAGATATATTCCTTATTTTTTTTTTAACTTAATTAAAAGTTTTCTTTATTATTGGTATTACTCAGCAATTTTTTTTTTAAATTTTATTTTGCTTTCCAGAACTTTCTGTCATTGTTTGTGTTGATTTCTTCACTGTAAATATTTAACTCATAAATTTTTTAGCACTCACAAAACAATCTTCGATTCATTCATACGAATGCGCATACTTTTTCTATTTACTTCATTCATGAAATTGTATTTTATTCACGTTTCTTGAAAAATATATTTTTGTATATTTTTTTTTTTTACTTTATGTATTTCCATTAAATAATTTAAGTTCATAAATTTATTTGCCTCAACATAGACGAGTCTATCGGTGCTGGTACTGTGATGTATATTAAACATTTTATTTTGTAAATTTCACAACATTTCTGTTTATTGCTTTTAGATGTATAAAATTTTGTTAAAATTCTACTTTTTGTTGTTGTTGTTGTCTTTGTTGTTTATCTTGTAGCTGACGTATTTGCTTATTGAAGTGTGTCTATGAATTATTCGTTTAAAATAAATTGTACAGAAACTGTCTGTCTGTCTGCGTATGTTTTGCATAAGAAATATATTTTTGTTTGTTTACAGTCTTACATTGCGTATGCGTAATAATATATAACTTTGCAGCAATCATGTTTCTTTTCAGTGACATTTGAAGTATCTCAAACATATATTGAAATATGTAAAACTCTTCTGTCAGAAAGCTCAACAATTTTCATAATTTAATAATATTTCATTTTTTTTTTTTGCCAGTTGAAAATTTGATACTTGTGTACCTTGTCTATTCAGAATAGTAGCTTATGCCTGTCTAGCGTGATGCAATGAAACTTTACTTCATTCTTGTAAAATAGTTGGCGTGTTCGTTAGCGTCATTATGCAGAGACAAGCATAACATGATTTTCGTTTTTGATTTGAAACTAAATTGCAGTTCTACTAATTCTGTTTTTAAAAACTGTTTGTTTGTTGATATTGCTGCAAGTCTCAAAATAAACTTTCATGAGTGAAATAGTCTTATACAATCCACAGTTTAACATCATAGAATAGATATCTAAAATCTTATAGTCCAATAGAAATTTGTTGAGCATCAATTTCAAAACTGTTAGTTGGATTTTAATAAAAGATACAGACAAAAAAATTAGTTTGTAGCTTTCTGGGGAGGAGTTTGTTTGGAGGCTATATGTTTGTCAGTTGTGTATATATGTATACCCTAATAATAAAGGTTTGGGTGCAATAGTATCTGTGCACTGATGTGAGTGTGTAATCTGTAGGTGCCGCACTAAAAACTTACCGATTCATTCCAGAGAACTGCAAAACTCTCTCTCTTTCCTTGAGTCAGCTCAAACGCAAAAATTCATACTCAATTCCAGTAACTGAGCGAAACACAGCGTCGAATGAAAATTAGCTCGTTATGACGAACACGTCAATCGTGTACAGCCTTCGTTCCTTAATGTTTTGCTCACTCTGCGAAGCTAAGAATTGAATAAACTCAGCCTTTTCTCAAGAACGGCTCATTCGGCTCATTGCTTTTGCAATAATTTCATTTGCGTCAAGCTGGCTCGTTCGGCTCAACACGATCATTGTTGAGCCGAACTAGCAGAAAATAAACTCAGCGAGCAAAACAAATGTACCAAAATTGAGTGATTTTAACTCAAGTGTAAAAACATATGCAAGCGTTAACTTGAGCGGTTGAGCCGAATGGGTTGATTATTCGGCAACTGTTCGTGAATGAACGTTTTTGCGCTCAACGGAAGCCGTTCTTTGATACGCGCCACACGAATTTGGGGATAGTTTATTTATTATCATCAGTGGATTTGGTAAAATTTGGATTCATTCATAAATAACGCATATTTTTATAGAAAAAATTGGAGGGCTATGCCTAAAAATGGACGTGGCACTTTGGTTTTAACGCTTGAACTGCTCAGGACTGAGAAAAGGTTAAGTTTTGAATTTAATCTCAATTTCTTTAAAACTGAGCAAATGAAATGTGTAACTACAGACAGACGGACAGGCATAGCACCCAAACAATCCTATCGCTCATTTTCGAGTTATTGTATGAAAATTTTATTTGCATTGTTTGTGAATTTATTTATTTACTCCAAATTGGATATAAACAGTTTAAATGTCATCCAATAACAAAGATATGGTGTCACGCCTATTTTTAGGTATAACCCCCATACAAATTTACCACCCGTATTCACTTCAAATTGGGTAAAAACACATCTAATATTATCCTATGTACACATTAACGATATGATACGGATTGGGCCACTATAATAAATATATCTTGTATCCGACCGTTGACCACATTCCATTACATCTCGAAATTTTATCTAAGCCACTGATGATCACAAATAAAATTTTCAGTGTTTGTGGCCCTACTTTTATAACAAAAGGTTCAAGCTTCAATTTTAGTCTAAATCGAAATCTATATTACCTCAGCTTTATCTGCCACATTGAGTTTTACATTCCATTTTTTCTCTAAATCTTAACGTGATGAAAACAAAACATAAATCATTTTTTATAGTATGTACTTGTAATGGAGTATAATTATACGCTGTAATATTCCCTGATAATAAAAGGTATCCCAGAATTAACGCAAGATTCGCAATAATGTGCTGGCAACCCTAACAAAATTCTATCGTGAAACGCTTAATTTCTACTTGACCTAAACTTTTCAGCTGTCAAATTATTAATTTTCAGAGTTGCCAGCAATTTACTGCAAATCCTGCACTAATTCTGGAACACCCTTTCTGTCTGACAGGCAGAAGGAGACATAATGTACCCAGTATAGTTTATTTATTTTTAATGAGCATTGAAAGAAAATTCGATGAGCTATGTCCGTCTGTCAGTCTGCTATATGAAACTGATTTTCCCGGACATTGTAAAAGATGACGCCAACAGTTTTGACTCTCCTGAGTTGTAAAGTAGTCGCTTAAAAACATTTTTTCTCCAACCCTATATGAAGGGATATCCCTTATACAAATCTGTTCCAAAATTTTAAGTTTTTGCACAACACCTTTTTTTGTTTCTTAAACTAGGAATTCTAAATATAATTTTGGTTTATGTCTATGATACTCCCAATTAAAAAATCTCAATTTGGGTAAGATCAAAAGTTTCTTGTGGCTTCCACTAATTTGAATTTTAATTTATAAATTTTTGTTGCAGCCTTTACGGCTTATATGCCGGCAGTTTTTTTTTACGAAATTATTTTTAACGAATAATGGATGATTTATAATGGTACTCGATTTAAAATTATAACAAATTAATTTAAAATTTTTTTTCATGTATTGTAATTGTAAGGTTTTGATGATATTTTATAATAATTAAAAAAAACACCCGTTTAAAAATAAATTTATTAACCCAAAAGAAAAACGAAAAATGCTAAAATATTTTTCAAACAATTTAATTAAAATTTCTATAATTTTTATGGTTTCTTTAATTCCTTCGTCCTTCTAACAAATTTCAAAAAACGATGTCAAGCTGACTGCGTGTGAACAATAATTTTATAAAAAATTCTGATTTAGTTGGCAATAGTAAGGACAAGGCAAGCAGGCAGACAAGCAGGAAGGATGCTTAAATAAGTAGAGACAGCCTTCAATGTTTCTTTGTGTGAGTTTATCTTGGCTTAGACTAATGTTTGGTCGGTTGGTATTGATTGCTTGGCTCATTTTACTGCAGCAAATCACAGCATTTCACAGTTTCAGTTCAATGTCAAGTGTTGCGCTCAATTGGCAGCATGCCTAAACGAATCACCTTGGAGGAACGTGTCATTGTCACTGTGTCGTCATGTATGTGTGTGTGTGTGTATCTATGTGAAAATATCTTAAAGCATGCGTGCGTTGGCTTATTTATGTGCTTTGATATGAATGTAGCCAAGTATGTCTGTCTGTCTATAAGTCAGTCAGTCTGTCAGTAATTATTGATTTTACCTATGCAAGTTCATGGCTTTGACTTCTACATAGTCTCGCTTATTGCTTTATAAGCTTATTTGCTTTTTATTTAAATTTTATTGAAAGTTTTCCAATTCATTCTTCGATTTGTGGTTTGATTAAATTTTAAATCTCAATTCAATTTAAATTTGCTACTGTTGCTGCTTAAATTATCAGAAATTTGATTTAATCGATTTCAATATTTTTATTTTTCCCATAAAGCCAAATTTAATTTGTGTTTATCATTGAAACGACATCAGGAAAATTAATTAAGCATGCAATAACATTGGCA
Source organism: Leucophenga varia (assembly GCA_018903435.1). Lineage (NCBI taxonomy): Eukaryota > Metazoa > Arthropoda > Insecta > Diptera > Drosophilidae > Leucophenga > Leucophenga varia. The sequence goes on along the minus strand of JAEIFJ010002073.1, from coordinate 142,828 downwards.
ATTATTTTAAGATGATTTAAATCAGTGATTTTCCGAAACAACAAAAGCTAATTAAAAGAAAACCACATAAAAATTTAAGAACTATTTAAATAATTTCACATTTCAATGGAAGTTTCTCGTGACAGCTTAAAAAAATTTGTTTCCATTGTCCCTGTCTGCATATGCAATATTGGAAAAGTAAGTAAATTGGATTTGTGTGCAGATTACTATGAGTTTTATTGTTTCGAAATATTTGTAAGCCTCGAAAATCAATTAAAAAGTTTCCATTCGGTTATAGTATCGCTGAGCAAGTTGCCTTTTCAATTGGATGAGTTCTTGGGGGAAACGTCTTAATTTCGATGGCAACTAGAACAGAATTAATAAATTAAATTTTTTTCATTTTTATATTATAAGAAGCAAGTACTCGTAGCTGCGGCTTTTCTCTTTTTTTTTTTTTTTGTTTGCTTCTATTAGTCGACAAAAATTTTGGAAATCCCCTAACTATCATCCAAATGCGCCAAGTTTTAATGGCCCGTTTCCACTGAGCCGCGTTATGTTATCGCGTTAACAATTTATCGAAAAACGCGGAACGGTGTTTCCATTGCGTTTTACCGTTAGCATTCGAGTTAAAACAGCTGATTTTGTTCGTTATGTAGTAAAAAAATTGTACAACGTAAAAAAAAAATTTGTTTCTTTTTTTTTGAAATGCAGATTTTTAATAAATCGAATGGATGTTGGTTTTGTTCCTTCGCGTGTTATCGAAAGTCGCGTTCAAAATTAACGCGACATTTTCCCATACCAAGTCTATCTTTTTTGTATACGATTTAAACGTGTTTGTCGAGTTTTTAAGGCGAACGCGGAACGCGACCTAATGGAAACGGGCTATAAGTCTCTACGTCTATCCAAATATATGACTTGTTTTCAAGGCTCCCATTATGCCCCAGGTAAATTTTCTAAAATGTTTCTAAAATTCCGTTTTAGTGCTCACCTTTAAAAAAAAAAAATTTGGTCAAAATATCTATAATGGGTCCACCTATGGGTCCCAGGTTCAAATTTCGAAAATCCCTTGAACACGCCTAAAATATTTTTTTAGCCTGTTCCAAGTGTCTACGTCTATTCAATTAAAAGATATGGCTTTTTTCAGTTTCAAGGCTCACGTTAGGCCCTTGGTAAAATTTCCCCGTCTTAGTGCTTACTTGATATCTAAAAAACAAAAAAAAAAAAAAATTTATTGATCAAAAAATCTATTTTGGGTCTACCTTTGGGTCCCAGGTCCAAATTTCGAAAATCCATTGAACATGTCTTAAATATTTGTTAACACTTTTCAAATGCGCCCTGTTTTAAGTCTCCAAAGATATGGCTTTTCTGGTTTCAAGGTCTCCATTAGGCCCCCGGACAAAACTTTAAAATTAACTAACCATCATCACTCCTCCCTTCATCTTCCCCTCAATTTTATGGTAATCGGTCGAGCCGTTCTCGAGTTATGGAGTGACAATCAAGGATCACACCATTGAAGTTCTATCAGATCAAAATTAAATAATTATAATACATTTTTTGAACAATAGTTTAGACTAAATGATGAGTTGCATGAGGGATCATTTAATCCAAGAACGTCTAACCCTTCAATACATTGAAGCAAGGTAGTACATAAAAAATGGGTACAGGGTTTCATTGTAGTCGAGCATACACGACTTCAGCGTTCTATCTTGTTGATTTTGATTTTGAGATTAATGAAGATGCAATATACGCGTGAATTCTTGAATGATTGAAGGTTTTTTTTTTTTTTTTTTTTGGTTCTTTACAGCATTAAAAAATAAATTATTTTGATTTAATAAACAGATTCCTTGTACTAAAAAGGATTTTAGCAAATGAATTTTGCTCAGATAGATGCATCAACAAAAAAGGAGAAAAATATAAACTGAAAACATTATTTCGAATTGGAAGAAAATCGATTTTTGTTTGCATGCAAGAAATTAATTTCTGTTTGCTTAAATTTGCTTTTTTCCAATTCTAAGCTTAAAGTTCAGATTATGCAAAATAAAATACCGACGCAAATAGCTATTTGCATCAGTGCTTTGGTTGGTTGGTTAGTTTTTCGGGACTATTAAATTTGTTTTAATACGAAAAGTTGTTTTATTTTTTTTTTTGAAATTAGTTTTTTAAGACACTCCATATACCATTTGCTGTATACAGAATGCTTTTTAATGATTTTGGCGCAATCTGTAGAAGTACAGGTCACCATTCTCTAGATATATAGTAATAACGGAAAAAAGTAAAAAAAAAAAAAAAAAAAAAAAAAGGTTTTTGTGAGGTTTTCCTTTTGGTGGCCATTTTTGGAATCTATGGTCCAAAATGTTTGGGAATAGATCCTTGAACCATGATCCCAGAATCTTTTTGGCAGAAAAAATGGGTCGATGCACGAATCGTTTCAAAAGACGAGTCGTTCTTCCGACATGGTATGAAAAAGTAGATGAGAGAAAGTAGTACCTAGCGATGGACAATAAAAGATAAGATTTTGATGCAAGCTTTTAGGATGAAAAAAAATATTAAATAAACAAAAAATCGTTTTTCATTCAAAAGCGATAAAACTAAAATATAAAACACAAACTCAATTATAAAATTTTCCATTTAGTTTAATTTTATTTAAAAAATTTTCAACATCAATTTTACACACTTCTATTTAACGAATCATTTATTTAAAAAGAAATTTCTAATTAGTCATGAATTAATTTCCATAATAAAACAAACAAACAAACAAAAATAAAAAAAAAAAATAAAATAATGAAAAAAATATACACGCGTACGGAAATATGCAAATTATCTGCTTGAACACCTTTTTGCGTTGCGTTGCGTTGTGTTGTGTGATCCATTGCCAAATGAAATGCAAATATAATTTATTTATGCTAAATTTAGACAATTCCAAACAGATGTCGAGCAGTCAACAAACCAACAAATACCTTCGAAGCAATCAATAAAACAAGTAAACCAGAAAACAAAAAGAAAACAATGTGCATAGAAAATCCCTTTTTAATCATAAACAAAACGCGCTGCTTGGTAACCGAAATCGAATTGAATAGAAAAGTAAAAAAATTAATTTGTATGTGCTATTTGGAGCTGTTAGCGTCATTAACCTGCCCTATCAGATATCGGCAACGCGTTCAAATGTTTACATACAAAAAACTCTACTAATTTTTTTATTGTATACTAAACATATCAAATGTACATTTTTGGTTAAATTGTGTTGGTTAAATAATTAAATCGTTTGTAATAATGTTCATTTGATTCTTGAAGGTTCTTTTTCGAAATTATTCATCCAAAGTAACGAGATGTGAAAGCTTTGACCTTAACTATAAGTTTAAAAAGCAAAAACTTTCGCAACATTATAAAAATTGTTATTATAATTCACAGCTAGTTTAAACAGTTTATGTAAAACAAGAAAAACATATATGGACTTCGGTAGGACCGATAGCCAAATGCTCACCACACGAAACTTTGAATAGCCTACATATATATAATCATCAGTGGCGTAGATAGTATTTCATAACGGGAAGAAGTATTGGTCTAAGATTCGATAAAAAACTAAGTATTAAATATGGATGCTCTATCTCCCATAGTCTCTGAGACCCGATTCATATGACAGACAGCATGACAGACGGACAGGAGGACGTACGGACATAGCTCGTTAGACTCCCCTTCCAATGCTGATTAAGAATAAATATACTTTATAAAATCTGTCTAGCCTCCTTTTGTCTGTTACATACATTCGTTTAAAAGTACAATGAAGTTTGTATGGGGGGCTATATATTATAATGGCCAGATCTGTATCATAAAGATATTATATACGAGGTGTGTTCAAAAAGTATCGCATATTTTATGTTTTTTTTTTAAATTATTTATTTATTCATGAATATCTAATTTGTCCCCTTTAAAGTAATCCCCTCCCGATAAAATACACCTATGCCAACGTTTTTTCCAATCCTCTAAACAAGCCAAATAGTCCCTTTCCGGTATAGCCATCAGCGCCTTCTTCGATGTAGCTTTTATCTACTCAATCGACTCGAAACGCGTTCCCCGGGTGGTCTCTTGAGTTTTGGGAATAGCCAGAAGTCACACGGTGCCAAATCAAGCGAATACGGTGGTTGCGGAACGATATTGGTTGGATTTTTGGCAAAAAAAGTCACGAAAAATCAGTACAGTTTTAAAAAAAAATGATCATTTTTGGTACCAACCGAGACTTGACACTTTTGAGGCCCAAAACATCCTTCAAAATTGTATTAATTGATCCTTTCGATACGCCAATTTCAACAGCAATGACTCTCATAGTTAATCGACGGTGTGCAAGCACTAATTCTTTTACTTTTTGGATGTGAGCATCGTCCGTTGAGGTCGATGCTTGATCAGGGAGCTCTTCGTCTTCAACACGTACGCAACCTTCTTTCAACAATTTATACCAATCAAATGTTGTTGATTTTGGTAGAGCTCGGTACCCATAAGCCTTCTTCAACACTTTTATTCCATTTATTCCATTCAGAAAAAAATAAATTTGATACAGGTTCTTTGATCCATTTTTTTGAATAGGTAAAAATCGAAGACGATCCAAAACACGTGCTAGCAAAGCAGTCAACAATTAAGTGAACATTTAAAATGGCCGAGCTTGTCGGCATAAGTGAGAGACATGAGTACCAACATAACGCCACAAAAAATCGAAATTCGAATATACGTAAGCCACGAAAATTCAAAATTCGCAATAATGTTTGAACACACTTCGTGTATATATACATACATAAAACACTTAAACCTTTTTTTAACCATCTTTAAAAATGCGCCCAGTTTTATGTTTCTAATTCTATTCCTTCTAAACATATGCGTCTTCCGGAAACAAGGGTCCCGGAAATCCCTTGAACACACCAAAATATATTTTCAGACTATCTTCTTAATGTACCTTTGTAAATATGTCTTTTCATTAAAATGATATGGCGTTTCCGGTTTCAAGGGCCATATTAGGCCCCAGGCTAAAAAATACTCAAATGACGTCTTAGTACTCACCTGACATCTAAAAAAATTACCAAAAATATATTTTCTGGTCCAGAAATGGGTCCAGGTCCAAATTTCTACGTCTTTTTCATTTCAAAGATATAGCTTCTCCGGATTCAAGGTCCTGATTTTGTCCCACTTCAAAATTTTCTCATATCACTTCCTAGTACTCACCTAAAATTTAAAAAAATAAAAACCAAAAAAAAAAAAATTGATCAATATATCTATTTTGGCTCTCTCGCTATTTCCCAGGTAAAAATTTTGGAAATCCCTTGAACCCGCCATAAATATTTTCATACTATCTTTGCAATGCGCCTAGTCTATTCGTCTATTCTCTCCAAAGATATAGATTTTCTGGTTTAAAGATCCTCATTACGTAACCTGACATCTAAAAAAAATGGTCAAAAATAGAATTTGGGTCAAGCAATGGTTCCCAGGTCCAATTTTCGGAAATCTTCTAACTGTCTTTCCAATGCTCCTTCCGGACTCTAGACTCTAGATGTCCGGAATTAAACAACTTTTCAAATTCCCACCTTAGTGCTCCTCTACTCAATACTCTGAAGTAAACATTTTAGCTTTCTACGTTTAACCGTTTGGTCTGTAGGCCGTTCACCTTTAAATCAGTCAGTCAAAAAGTCAATTGAAAGAGATTTATATACATAGATAATAATTTTTCTTTAAAAACTCGAAAATGTGTGGTAAGTGTGCATAGGGTCTATATCGAAAAATGGGCGTGGCACATTGAATCTGACATAAAAACTTATTAGTTTTACTGCTATAGTAATTTCCTTTTCCAGGTCTGTACGTCTGTAGCATTGGCGTAAGTACTTCGAAAGTTGTTGTCTTAACGGAAGCCATAGAACGTTTACTTTCATCTCAAAACTATTTTTGAAAGCAATAAAAATCGAATTAGAAGAAGCAACCCACGTAAACTACAAAATATAAAAATTTTACACTTTCTTCATAACTATTCCATTTAAATTTGCAGAGTATAGTAATCTCGAGTACTATTGTACGACATTCATTTTTTTTTATTTCATTTTTTTTTAACAATAACGTCGCGACCTGATTGTAATGTTTACTGCACCATTAATGCGATTAACATAATAAATTGGTATTGAACTTGTGCCCACATTTTACACCATTTATTGTCAACAAACAAAAAACAAGAAACAATATTGCTGTCTGTCTGTCTGATTATCTGTCTCTCTGCCATTTGATACTTGCATTTATCCATTAGCTACCTTCATCTATCACTCGATCTATGTATTTATCTATCAAATGTTTACCTTTATACTTTTTGTTTATGTTTTTATCGCTTATCGCTGCGTCACAAAAACAAAAACATGATTGCCAATATGTTCCCAAATTTATGCTTATTGCCTTTTTATTGGTTTATTTTTATTGTTTTTTTTCCATTATTCGTCTCAGGTTCAAGTTGTACCTAAAGATTGCATATGTCAGCATTATGTGCCAAAGTTGATAAGATTCATTTTTTGCGGTTAAATTTTTTAAGATTCTTGTCATTTATTTAATTGAAATTATAAAATATTTAATATTTTATGCATATTATTGAATTATTTCAAAATTTGCGTAGTTCAGAAGCCATAATTTATAAAACAGCTTGAAATTGTGATAAATTTGTTGTTTTAAGGGAAGCGTTTTAAATCGGTTTGACACATTTGGGCGTTGAAAATGTGCATAAAATAAATAAACATTAAAATATTATAATATATGAGTACATATAAAAACACATATCGACATATAAAGCTATTAAAATAAATTTATTGACAGTCAATTTATGCTCTTTCACACACTTTTGACAGTTTTGACATAATAATTTTTTTTTTTTTAGAAAAATTCTATTTTATTTTAGAAATTCGACTTGTGACAAAGAATAATCGTAACACACTGAGACATTCAGACCCCCCGTAGATTTCATATTTTCTACTAAAAGGGAAAAAATCTCAATACACTTATGCGCCTTTGAAGGCTTTATAGAAAAAATAGCCAGGCATATGTCACACAGTAATAGCACAATACAAGAAGGCAAAGTTTAAAAATGAATTCGCCTTTATACCTAAAATAGAAACTTCCACACACATTGATTGTGACAAAACATAAAGCTAAAGTCCAAGCAAAGTGTACTTCGGAATAAGAAAAACTAAAAGAAACGAACTCACAAAACTTTTCGCTTCCGGTGTCAATACGTTCAGAGTAAGAGCAATTTTAAATTGGTGCAAGAATAAAATAAATCGCGAGAAATAAATATGACACTAGTTTATAAATTTTAGCGTTGTTGAAGATTCTGGGTTCTCATGGATCTATTTCCAAGCATTTTGGGGCCCACAGAAAAGATGTTTTTTGGAACATTTTGGTAGTTGCTAAAGAATGGATAATTCCAAACAACTGACCTGAGCATCAGACATGTTGATCAGAAAGATAATTACTTTTAATTAATTAATTAACAAGCGACAAGAAATATTTCTTATTTTTCACGCTTTTCGAAAATTTTTAAGTTTTTGAGGATATCTCGAGAGCGATCCATAAAAAATTTGGTGACCATTTTTGGAACCATGAGAACCCAGAACCTTGAACAAAGTCAAAAGAACCGGTTACAGAAAAAGCAGACCTTTTTGAAAACAGACCAGAAAGTGTGGAGAACCTCCATTTACATTTTGCTTCGTTCCACTTCGAAGAGAATGCATATAAAATTACATTTTTGTTTATTTTTGGCAAATTAAATTTATATTTAGGTCCCTAAAACTTAGCCAATGAGAGTACTCGTTTTCATATGAACACAACATACAGATTAGATTTCAATGTTCTCACTTCAAAGGTCCGTATTTTCTTTTTTTGATTTTTTAAGGTTATCTATGCGATTTGGCATACTTTGGTTGCACATTCCGCACGTCCTTGGTCCTCTCCCACAGCTCCATCACTTCACTCGGCGGGGCCCCATATATCGCAAGCTGCGATTTAATATGGCTTCATAGATTTTCATGTCTGGAGATTGCGGTGGCCACTTCATGAACTGGAATCTTTGCTTTGAAATCTAATTTTTTACCAAATTGGAGGTGTGTTTCGGGTTATTGTCTTGCTGAAAATTGCATCTTTCAGTAGCAAGTCCCATATTTTCGATGACTTGTCCTAAATTCTGTTGCAGAACACTTAGATATTGCTCCTTACTCATTATTCTATCGATCAATACAAAAGGTTCAACTCCATTTTTATGTATACACCCCCGAACCATGAATTTTCGCGGGTTACGTATATTCGAATTTCGATTTTTTTTGTGGCGTTATGTTGGTACTCATGTCTCTCACTTATGCCGACAAGGTCGGCCATTTTGAATGTTCACTTAATTGTTGACAGCTGCTTTGCTTGCAAGTGTTTTGGATCGTCTTCGATTTTTACCTATTCAAAAAAATGGATCAAAGAACCTGTATGAATTTTTTTTCTGAATGGAATGAATGGAATAAAAATGTTGAAGAAGGCTTATGGGGACCGAGCTCTACCAAAATCAACAACATTTGATTGGTATAAATTGTTGAAAGAAGGTTGCGAACGTGTTGAAGACGAAGAGCTCCCTGATCAACCATCGACCTCAACGGACGATGCTCACATCCAAAAAGAAAAAGAATTTGTGCTTGCACACCGTCAATTAACTATGAGAGACATTGCTGTTGAAATTGGCGTATCGAAAGGATCAATTAATACAATTTTGAAGGATGTTTTTGGCCTCAAACGTGTCAAGTCTCGGTTGGTACCAAAAATGATGATTTTTTTTATAAAAACTGTACTGATTTTTCGTGACTTTTTGCCAAAAATCCAACCAATATCGTTCCGCAACCACCGTATTCGTCTGATTTGGCTCCATGTGACTTCTGGCTATTCCCAAAACTCAAGGAGACCACTCCGGGGAACGCGTTTCGAGTCGATTGAGGAGATTAAAGCTAAATCGAAGAAGGCGCTGATGGCTATACCGGCAAAGGGACTTTTGGCATGTTTCGAGGATTGGAAAAAACGTTGGCATAGGTGTATTTTATCGGGAGGGGATTACTTTGAAGGGGATGAAATTAATTTTCAAGAATAAATAAAGAATTTTCATTTTACAAGCAAATTCACCTTACTTTTTGCCCACAGCTCTCTAAAGTAAAGTAGGGATGGCAACAACTAAAAGCTGCTTAAAATGGTATACTTTCCCTAAACATGTATATGCTTTTAAATCGGATCATTGATCCTACACCCAGACCCCCTGCAAATAACTATCAACGTCGAATGTTGTGTGTTGGATATTTAAGCTTCGGTTTTATCGAAGTTATATTCTTTCCTAGTTCCTATTTCCTAGTTCCATTTTAATTTATGTAAAATTTATTTGCCTATCTATGTACAATTTATATAATACATTTACCCATACTTTTAACCGAGCAGCATTCAAAGCTCTTCAAGCGCTTTCGCGCGGACAAAGACAGTCAGTGTTTTAGTTTTGCTAATTGGAAATTAATACAAATCGAAATGCTTTGAATATTTTTTTATTTACATTACAGCAATTTTGTTCTAATTATAGTTGCCGCCATTTGAAAATTTAATTAGATAAATTTGAACGTACAAGTTTATGTAAATATCGAGGTAAATGAACTGCCAGACCTCCAAAAAAAAATATATTGTAATTAAACTTGTTCTTGTTGAATATGTATGTGGTTACAGGTAAATAAATAGAATATTCTTCAACGCTTTCGAATTTTAGTACAGAACACAATTTAAGAAGAATATCCAAGTAGCTATGGAATACTTAAAGCTATTTTTAGGCCACTTAATAAAATGCCAATAAGAAAATATGTTTAAGAGCTAATGCTCTTTTTCCACAAATGTTGCTGGCGTTTCTTTTTTTTTATCTTCTTCTTTTTCTAGTACAAGACTTTTTTGTTGCTTGTATATTATATACATACATTATCTGCATCTGTATCTGTGTATCGACGTGTACTGCTTGTGTGCCTTGTTGTATGTCTGCGAAAGAAAAAATTGAATACTCGCAGGCATATTTATTTACGAAAAAAAAAGCAAAGTAAAAGCAAATTTCCTGCTTTATGCGATGTAAGATGCGAAAATCAAAGAAAAAAAAAAAAGAAAAACATGAGAAAATGGTGAAATTCAATATGATTTTCTGCGATTTCCTTACCTGTTGTATGATGTATCTGTATAGACAGATGGTGTCGGTAAAGGCTGCTACAGCGCTTTGGCAAACGTGCTTAAGTTTTAAAGTATGAGAGGGCAGTTTTGTAGATTTGTAAACAAATTTAAATATTTTTTTTTGAAAATATCTTTTGTGTGGCGTGCTGAATTTAGTTCATAAATAAAGTTAAAAATATTTAATTCGAATAAAAAAAGGGTTTGGGATAGTGGTACAATATAATCCAAAAATGGCTATAAAAAGCATATGTTTAAATTTTAAGCTAAAAACAAGAAAGAACGCTGCAGTTGAGTGTGCTCGAGTTCGAGATATTATATGTAAAATTTTTAGAAACGTTCAGCTATTTTGTATCTTGTTACCATTCTAAATTGTACGTACATATATGTCTATTTTTAGCTTAATTTTCATAAAAAAAATTTTGAATTTTAAAAATAGTTCATTGTTATTGTAAAAATTACGGGATTTTCTTTTTAAATCGCAAAATTTGCTGTTCCGGACAAGGTTTGAGTGAGTAAAATGAAAATATTATGCATAATCTAAGTACAAAATAGAAATAATTTTCTATGTCCGCTATGGACGTTGAAACCATCCAACCGATGGAGTTCCAAACCAGTTTCATTGAAAGGCAAAATGCAAGAAAATTTAAATTCCATTAAACAATGCATTAGGCTCATTCGGTTCATCAAAGATGTGGTTTTTCTCATTTTTCCCATACTAAAATGTTTTGATTTGTATATGTTAGTAGCCGCAACATTTTGGGAACTCGTTGCAAAAAAAAAAAAAAAAAACACAACAAACAGGTGATTGCAGCGTATCCCAACATATTTTGGGCGTGCTACAATAAAAAAACTGGTATTTTTTAGTAAGTTTTGATGTTAGCCCCAACATATTTTGGTGGCGTTGCAATAAAAGAAAAAAAATAATGAAAAATGTCATTGAAGCGAACTGCAATTGCACAAAACAACAACAGATGACAAACGGAAAAAGCCGAAAAAACAGCCAAAAAGCCCGTACAACGTGTAGCAAATGCCGGGTATCTGCTAGTATTACATAAAGGAGGTACTATCGATTTTTTAAAAATATTTGCAATTTTTTATATGTAATTAATATAATTTATCTTTGGACTTTTTAATATGATTAATTCTGAATTCGAATTTTAAACTATTATTTTCTACTCATGCACAAACTTAAAGAGCAGAAAATTCAGTTAAAGCAACAAAAATTTGCGATTAGGTTAGATCGATAACTTTTTAATTTGTAACCGATAGCAGTTTGAATCGTCATGTGCACTGCAAAATGAACATTTTGGAAATGAAACATAACGTTTGCGATTGCCACAGCACGCGTATATTTGAAGTCGTAAGAATTTTACTAAATCGCAGATCTCAAAATGTTTGCACCACTTACGGAACATGACTGTATGTTTTTATGGGTGCTATATAAAGTAGTGGTTCCATGTGAACTAAGTTCAGAAATTTTGGAATGTCTTTTACAGTAGAAATATTCCAGTTTTAGTTAACAACATTTTAGTGTAGTTAGTTCTGATAACTTTGCATCTAGCTGATAAAGAATAGCATAGATATTTTATGAGGTCCACTATGTCTTCTTTAGTTAGAAACATTTTGAAAACAAATCCTAGAGGTATTCAGACTAGTCTTGCAACTTTAGTAACGGATTAAAATGCAAAACAAATGTTGCACAACCACCAAAAAATTTTCCAAAGCTACTTTGCACTACCCATGGCCCTGACTAAAAAATTCCTTTGCATCGGCGAAATGCTGGGGCTACATAATAAATTCGTAAGTATAGCAAGTGACACTCTTTAGCAATTTTCATTTAAACTTGGTTGGCAACGCGGTACTCGGTCAGCTGACTTTTATGAATAAAAAAGGAAATCGGTTTTTTCAAAAGTGAAAAAACAGTAGAATCAATAAAGTTCATATACCCTTAATAAAATTCTATTTCGTGATTTGTTGCTTTTATTTTTTAATTTATTGATGCTTTCTTTATGCTTTCTCTAGGCATTTTCAACAGAAACATTGAATTATATTTTAAAACAAATAAAGTAAAGTCACAAACAGCTGATTGCAAAAGTTGCACAAGTTACACAAGTTGCCTTCGCAGTGCAAAGTAAATTTTTAAATTTTTGCAAGACCATTCCGAATACCTAAATTGATAATACTCGTTTACACTGTGTTACAAACTGTGAAATCTTAGAATATAATAAACGGGAACTTATTGAAATTACCTCGAATAGCAGCTTATTTTGTTTATTTTTTATTTAAATTTGAGTGGGGTGTTTGTTTCTTTAGACAGTTTTTGACTGCTTCTGCTTTTTGTTTTTTTTTTTTTTGAAAAAATGAAAAAACAAACAAAAAAAAAAACAATTTGTTTATAGCATTTTGTTTTTGACATATTTATGCCGACAGTTGCCCACGGCCGGTGAACTCAACTCAGTTGAATTGAACAGAACCACCGATCTGAATGGCGTTAAAGTGCACAACTGGGAAACGAGTTATGGAGTACCTAGTTTATTTTGGCGCGTTTACAAACTTTCTTGGAAAAAAAATTAAAAAAGAAAATTTAAAGAAATTATTCGAAAAGATTCCAAACTAAACAGACTGTCTAACTGCCATTGTTGCCTTTGAGACTTTTTCAAGCGCACGTTTCCAATTTTTGTCTGAGTAGCTTAATTTGCCAAAAGTATTTCTATATAAATTTTATTTGGCACACTTAATCGTGATTTTATAAAATTTTTAGAAGTATTTTGCTTTGTTTTTGCTAAATTTTTGTTCGCGCGCTCATTTCATTTGTTTTTTAAATTGTTTTTTTTTTTTTTAGTTCTATAATTCGTATTTTCGAATTCATGTTTTTGGGGCATTCTAAGCATTTGCGTGTCTGGCATGAGTTTATATTGATGAAAAAAATATATTTATACAAACATTTCTATGCAAGTTTTAAGTGGGCCTTCAATTTTACTTGTTCATGTTGTGGCAGCAAGTAAAACAATAATATGAAGCGAGCGAGACAGGCAGTCATAGTGGGGCGTCGGCAATTTAGCCATTGGAAAATTTATCTTTGCCTAATGCTGATTGGATTTTTTTCTTCTTGACAGCTCACGAAAAATCGAAGAAAATTTATATAAATACTACCAATATATGAAAATGAATTTATGTGCAAATTGGCAATTAATCTTTGCAAAATAGCGTAATTTAAATATGAAAGCTAATGAATATATATTTTTGAATAAATTTAAAAATTTTTTTACACTCACTGGAATGATTGAAAATTAATGCCTAAATTTAGACAGAAATATTTAATATTAAAAAAAATTACAATACATATTGGAAGCAATATTTTTTGTCAGCTGGCAGTTTATCATTTTCTGTTGTGGCTAATACTAGCGGATCACATCGAGCGCTGTCCCATGCACGACTGATTATTGCATCCAGTCAATTTATAAAAAAACAAGGAAAAAACGTTAACTTCGGTGGAACCGAAGCTGAAATTCCGTTACACAACACTTTTAATAGTTTATATGTTCACCAGGTGCTTAGATTAAATTTCACGATGAATTTGGTCAAATTTGTATGGAGGCTTTATGTTATATTTGCCCGATCCTTACCATATCGAAAGTGTTCACTTAGGTGGACATTGGAATTGATTTTACCAAATTTAATTGAATTCATTCAGAAATAGTAAATGTTTTCATATAAAAACTCGAAAATGGGCGGTAAGTTTGTATGGAGGCTATACATAAAAATGGGCGTGGCGCCTTAGATTTGACATTGGATGACATAAAAAGTGTTCTTACCCTATTTGGATTAAATATATTCATAAATAATACGTATTTTCATACAAAAAATCGAAAAAAGTGGTAAGTTTGTATGGGGGCTATATCTAAAAATGGGCGTGGCTACATTCTTTTAATATTGGATGCCATTAGAAGTATTTTTACCCTACATTGTAGTAAAAGCATTCAAAAATAATAACTATTTTCATACAAAAAGTCGGAAAAAGGGGGTAAGTTTGTATGGGGGCTATATCTAAAAATGGGCGTGGCACCTTGGTTCTGACATACAAACTAACTAGGAGCACAAAAAGCTTAAGTTTAAAATTTCAGGTCAATATCTTTAAAACTTTCCCAGTAACAGCCATCGCAACAGACAGACAGACAGACAGACGGACATGGCTAAATCGATTCGTCTCATCGAGTTGATCAATAATATATATACTTTATGGGGTCTCCGAAGTCTCCTTCAATGCGTTGCAAACTTTCGGACAAAATGAATATACCCGTTTACACTTTGTGTAACGGGTATAAAAAACAAGGAAAAATGTTCACCTCGGTAAAACCTGTTACACAACACTTCTAATAGTTTATAAGTTCACCAGATGTTTAGATCAAATTTCACGAAGAATTTGGTCAAGTTTATATGGAGGCTTTATGTTTATTGGAATTGATTTTATCAAATTTTTTAATAAATGTTTTCATACAAAAACATGTTTGTATGGGGTCTACTCCTAAAAATGGGCGTGGCATCTTGGATTTGACATTGGATGTTTTTATCCAATTTGGAAATAGGTATTATTTATATTCATAAATAAAGCTATGTCTAAAAATAGGCTTGGCACCTTGATTCTTACATGCAAACTGCCTAACATGCAAATAAAACGCATCTCAACTGACGGACAATCAGACAGCCAGACGGACATGGCTAAATCGATTCGTCTCGTCAAAAAGTAATCAAGAATATATATACTTTTTGACGTCTACGTCGTCACCTTAAATGCGTTTCAAACTTACCGATAAACGGAATATACCTGTTTTACACTATGTTTCCGATCTCAACCATATTTAGACTTAAGATTTGTCTTGATATAAGAAGCATTTGTACCATATATGTATGAGGCCATTAGCTCGCTCCAACAAAAAAGACGAACAGACGGATGGACAGACAGACGGTCAGACTAACAGATCGATTAATCTCGTCGAGCTGAACTACGTACGGGGTTTATAAGGCGGCATAATGAAGTTGCCTTCTAAGTAACAACAAGTTTGCAAGAACAAAACTGTGCATATTTGACTTAAATCGGATAATTCTAAGTATGTTAAATAAAGCATCAAATTCGATCACAGATACGACATTACTTATTTGTGCTTGTTATGAAAGGCGTCGTTGTCACTTTAAGTCGACGTCGTCTCAATGCTAAATCGGTATTAGCTAACAGAAACGTGATGACGTCGACTATTTATCGATAAATTTAAGTGTCATCTCTGACGTTTGCGTTAAAATTATCAAAAAAAATATAAAAAATATAAATTTAATTTTGAAAATATGTTTTTCATATCGGACAGTTCCACTGATGACGGAACTATGCAATTTTGTATCGCGCCTATGCACTTTTTTATCGCACCTACGCCCAAAGTTTCAAATTTTCTAGAATTGTTTATTTTAAATTTTCGCTCCATATTTAAAAGTTCAAATAAAAATACGAGTCGTTACAACTCGTCAATAAAATTTGTGTCGACAAAAAAAGTGTCGTTTGAGTAACGACGACGACTTCGATTGAAGTTACATAATAAAAATTTCTGTCGACAGTAGTCAATAGTTATCGAAATCGACAACGACAATACGAATTGAAAGCTGTCGACACAGTTTTGTGTCGACGACGCCTTTCATAATAAGGACGATTGAACAACCCAATATATCGAAAGGCATATGGAGGTCCCGGAAATTCCATGTAATCAATTTTTTTTACTTGATCAGACAAACAACCTCTTCTATAAGACTGTAGACAGGCAGATGAACTGATAGACCGACGAGCAAAAAGCTAGAACCATTTGTTTTGAATTGAACTGATACCGAACACCACTCTACACTTTTGGCTAAAACCCCCTTTTCACCATGACAACGATCTTCGAAACGAGTGTTTTCAATTACACTGACATTGCGTCGGAGAAATGCTTAAAAGAACCCATAAAATTAATTTCACTAAAAATAAAACCTAATTGATGAATAAATGTCTGTTCAATTTCTGAATTATCTGCATCAAAAAGTAACCATTTGGCTTGTTTAGTTTATTAAATAATTATTTTCATGAATACACTTTTTTAAAACACAGGCATACAAAAACACAAATGCTTCAATGGTGCCATCTAGGCAGTGTGATTAATCAATTAATTAATGAACAATCGATTATTTTGTATATTCAACTGATCAATTAGTTGAAGAATCAATAAGTGATTAATCAACTGATTATTTAATCAATAATCTAATAGAAAAAGAAGACAGTCTCACAATTGGACTAGCCTAGCGGAAAGAAAGCCCTTTCCAGGTGACAAGCAAAAACAAGAAAGAACGCTGCTCGACTGCAAGATACCTTGTACCCAATCTTTATGTACCTTAAATTAAGTCCTATCTTTGATATACCTTATTATTTTGAATTTTCAAACAAAAAACTTGAAAAATTGGGTAAATTTATATGGGGGCTATACCTGAAACTTTGTTGGTCCTACCCATATTGGGATATTTTATTGGGACTATCACATACATAATTAATACTAAGTTTGAACTTCCTATAATAAAAATCAATGACGTTTTTATGAAAAAACCTAAAATTTTGGGGTATATTTCTATGGGGGCTATACCTAAAATTTTGTTGGTCCTACCCATATTGGGATATTTTCTTGGGACTATCATAGACATAATTAATACTAAGTTTGAACTTCCTATAATAAAAACAATGACGTTTTTTTTTTATGCAAAACCCCAAAAATTTTGGGGTAGATTTGTATGGGGGTACCCCTTAAAATGGGTCTAGAGAAAAACCGTTTGCAAGTGAACACTTGACGGCTCAGGAGAGTCTAAATTTCAAATATGGTGGCCCTATCTCTTATAGTCTCCGAGATAATCTCTCTCATATGGCAGACAGCAGGACAGACAGACGGACGGACGGACAGACAGACATAGCTAGTTCGACTCCCCTTCCAATGCTGATCAAGAATATATATACTTTATATGGTCTATCTTGGCTCCTTCTGCCTGCTACATACATTCGCACAAACTTAATATACCCTTTTACCCTTTGGGTACAGGGTATAAAAAAAAAAAGTCTTACTTTTCATTTTTCTTATTTTATACTAATACTTTGAAATATATAATAAAATCAAAAAGATAATATCAAAAAATGTTTTTGGTTTTTTTATACCCGTTACACATAGTGTAAACAGGTATATTCAGTTTGTCGGAAAGTTTGTAACGCATTAAAGGAGGCATCGTAGACCCTTTAAAGTATATATATTCCATTTTAGCCATGTCCGTCTGTCCGTCTGTTTGTTGCTGCGCGATTTATTCGCTCAGTTTTGAAGATATTAAGCTGAAATTTTAAACTTAAGCTTTTCTGGGTCCTGTGTACTTTCTATGTTAAAAAAATTATTTATAAAGCGAATGGCTTCAAATATGGCTCAAATGTTTCCTATACCATGCCAAATCTTCAGTTTAAATTTGGTCCAAATCGGACAGCGAATTCCTAAATTTTTAAGAATATATTTAATTGGTTTACTATTTTAAGATAAAATTTAATACAAATGCTGCACACGAAGGTCTATCAACGTCAAATAATGTGTAACAGGTGTATAGTATAAACTTCGGTCCAACCGAAGTTAACTTTTTCTTGTTTTTATAAAAATAGTTATTATTTATGAATGCTTTTACTACAATGTGGGGTAAAAATACTTCTAATGGCATCCAATATTAAAAGAATGTTGCCACGCCCATTTTCAGATATAGCCCCCATACAAACATACCACTTTTTTCGATGTTTTGTATGAAAATATGTATTTTTAATGAACATAGGGTAAGAACACTTCTTATGTCATCCAATGTTAAATCTAAGGCGCCACGCCCATTTTTAGGTATAGCGCCTATACAAAACCTACAGGCCATTTTCGAGTTTTTTGTATTAAAACATTTATCATTTTGGAATGAATCCAATTGAAATTTGGTAAAATCAATTCCAATGTCCTCCTAAGTGAACACCATCGATGTGGTAAGGATCGGGCAAATATAACATAAAGCCTCTTTTAAAAATTTGACCAAATTCATCGTGAAATTTAATCTAAGTACCTGGTAAACACATAAACTATTAAAAGTGTTGTGTAACGGGTATTTCAGCTTCGGTTCCACCGAACTTAACGTTTTTCCTTGTTTTCAATTGAATTTTTCAAACATCAACAATCGATTATTTTTAACAATCACACATCCCTAATGCCATCTTTTACATTTTGAATTTCGAACTTATTTGCCATTCACATGCCGTCGCAAAGCCGATAAAAATTCAAAAAATTAAATAATTGGCTACCCTATGCAATCAATAAAAACACTCGAAGTATCGGTGTCATTGTTTAAATTTTCAAATATTTACACCAAAACTCTTTGTTTTCGGTGTCACCTCTGATAGACAATATAAGGTATACTTTGCTTTACAAGGTCAAACCGTTAATAGCTATTATTTTTTGGCTTTTTTTAATGCTTCACCAAAGTCTTTATTGAAAAAGCATAGAATCTACTACAAATTTTCATTAAAATTTTTAAAATATTTGCTCATTTTATATATAATTTACAATTGCGTTTAAATGAAACTCTATAACAATCATACGCATTGTTAACTTGTGAAATTTTTCTATACTTAAGCAGCTTTTAATTTTTGTTTTTCTTTTTTTTTTACAGCTTAATAACGCAGCAACATGTCTGCCTCGACCTCATCTACACATATCTTTCGTTCGCTTTCCTCGGAGAGTCAAAAGCGTGAATGGTCCAAGCGACTTTCGTTGCGTGGCATGCGCCATGTTGGTGGCGGCGGCGGTGGTGGTCTTGGACTCGGTGGAGGCAGTGCTGGCTCCAGCAAGGATGTAAGTTAATTTAGAATGTTTTGTTCTTGTTTTTTTCAATGTAATTGTCTGTCTGCTTGTCGAATTGTTTATCTTGTTTTTTTGTTTTGTTGCAACAGAAAACAATTTCATGCTATTTTTCCAATCACTCGCACCGCTTTCTATTTACTTACTTAAGTGCTATTTTATTTTTATTTACTTTGTTTCTTTTGTGTCCTTATAGGAGCCCATTAAGAATAAGAAATTTTTTAGTCGCTCTGCTTCATTAAAAACAAGCCGGCAGCAGCACGCAATCCTCAATGGAATTACAAGTTCCCGGACAGTCATCAGGTGCGCTAGCTGCCATACAACAATCGAATACAACAATAAATTCAGGCACATCTGCAACAGCAGCAGCAGCAGCAGCAGCAACAACAACGACAACGCAACCATCAACGCCAAAAAAATCGAATTGGGAAGTAATCGAACATTTCAATACAAATGCAAAGAGTGGCAAGGCGATGGTGAGCAGCAGTTTAATTGCGGTAAGTACGGAGTGCGGAGAATGTGGATAGTGTGAAACCAGTAAAGATATCGAAATCCAACAGAACAATTAAAATGAAATTGGCATGGACAGTTGTTGTTTGCCTCAATACGTTTATTTGTTTCTTATTTTTCTTCTTCTTCCAAATTTAAATATTTAATTTGATTTTACAGTAAAAAATTAAATTAAATTGGCTTAGAATTTAATTGCCTGCGAGTAAGACAGACACTTTATGTTTTTAATTGGTTTTGATTTTGTATAAGATACAATCTAAAATAGTTCATCACGAAAGCCATTGTGTCGATAAAGTGTAGTCAGGAACATAGTTAAATAGTTCCCTTTTTTTTTTTTAGAGTTTAGAAAGAGACAGAATAGAGTTGGCTAAAACAAACCAAAAGTCTTACGACTTACGTCTTTTGTACTAAACAGGAAGAAAAATAAACGACAGTAACCTCTCTAAGGCTCAACACGCCTATCTCAAAGGGATGTCTACGGAGACTGCTCTTCACGAGGTTGTCAAAACTGCAAAAAAGTCACCATCTCAAGCAATACCCTTTATTTTAGATTAGAGGGTGCGTTAAACAAAGTCAACACGGACGCAACTATAGAGTCCTTGACGCAGTTCCAGGTGGAGGACTGTATCAAGAACTGAATTGAGTCCCTTTTTACTAATAGGTACAAAAATCCTAAATTTCAACTCCCTAAGCTAGACGATAAAGAACTATCCCTATCTGACGGAGTAAAGTACGTGGGTTTTATCCTAGATCATAAACTTAACTGGAAAGACAATAACCTGGAAAGAGTGAAGAAGTCAACGATTGCTTTCTACTCGTGTTCCAAACTATTCGGTCTCAGATGGGGTCTCTCATCGAAGATAGTCTTATGGATATACACTGTAGCAGACCGTCCGATCCTTTGTTATAGAGCTCTGGCCTGGTGGCCGGCTCTAAGAAACAATTGCAAAGTCCAGAAGTTATATAGGGTACAGAGATCGGCTTGTATTGGGGACACTGGGGCAATTAGAACCTATCCCTCCGTGGCCCTAAATGCAATGCTAAACCTGTTACCCATTGACCTATTCATAAAGCTGGTGGCCTCGACCGCTCTTTGACTAAAAGAACAACACTTGTGGTCCTCACTAAGCTATGGTCACAGTGCTTTTTATCCACGATCCCGTCACATTTAAGGGGCTTTCTGTATGAAACTTTTTCAGTAAATCCTTTAAAAGCAATACCTTGGGAAGACCGGATGGCGGAGCTGCTGGGGAGAGAAGCTGATCTGTCGCTTCTACACCGATGGGTCCAAGATGGATTGCGGTGTGGGGATGGGTTTTAATTTTTTCTTTGGTTTTGGAAATTTTTTTTTTTTCCTGGGGGGTTTCAGGGGGATATTTTGGGTGTTTTTTGGGGCAGGTGGGGGTTGTGGAGATTTTGTTAAATTTTTTTAAAATACTAATCACATAAGGAAAAAGGAATGAAAAAGTATTATATCTTGTTGGTCGCCACAACACACTTTGCCTCTCATGGGTCCTGGACATAGCTATATTTCCGGGAACGAAACAAGCAGACACACTGGCTAAACGAGGTTCATGGTGTGAATTACAGTCAATAGCGGTTCAGATCCCAATGAACGCTAGGGTCGCCCTCATTAGGAGGGGATTCACCTTAAGCTAAGCTTATTTGGCCCACGATTGACACCACAATTGACCCCAAATGTACCAGAACTCTTCTGTTGAACTCCTTCAAAGATCTTGCGAGACTAACAGCAGCCATCACAAGGCCCATTCCGAGATGTTTTAGTGGTAGGAAAACGACAGTTATATGCTAATTGTTTGGGGAATATGGATTTTCTCCTCAGCCCCCTCTTTCTTGAGGTTAGAGCGAAGGCGTGCATCAATTCTTAGTCCTTAATGAAATGCTTTATGAAAATAACAATTTTTTAATTGAGTACTTTTAACGTCATAGTTGAAATTAATTTACTCTTTGATTTCTATATTAAATGAAATAAGATCAAGAACTGATTTTAACATCTTTACACGAAATTCTTCGTAAATATTCCATGTTTCTTTTTTTCCAGTTCAAATAGGCACGTGCAGCTATGTTCAAGGTCAAATTAAGAACTAAAGTTGTAACTGACGCACACAACACTTGACAAAAGTTAACACCTTAAGTATCCAATGCGGTCGCATAGGTTAAAAAGTGCACAATATGTACACTCACCTACAATCACAAACACACACACACACTAAGGTGCATTTTTGCTTTCTGCATTTTGTGTGCAGTTGTAAAATTTTATTTGCAACTTTTTGCTAAACGCTGCTCCGAGCAACACAAGTGGCCACTTTAAATTGCAAAAACGGAGACATAAATGCCATCTACAACCGTTCAAGTTGACATAAAAGTTTTCTGGTGTGTGTGTAAAGAAGGAAAACTGTGGCTAGACAGCAAGTGTTTGGGGTCTTAGAGGGTCTATGAACATTTATATTGCATTTGTATTGTGCACGTTTTTTTCTTTTCTTTTGTTTTCTTAAATTCAATTTAATTTATTTAAAATAAAAATTTTATCAGAAAAATGACAGAAAAATATAAACACTCAAAACGTGAGTGTTGTTATTAAATCGTAAGAGAGAGAGAGAGAGAGAGAGAGAGAGCATTCGAAGCTCTAGTAAAATTTGTTTCTCATTTTTTGTACAGTTAATCTGGTTGACATTCGGATCAAAAAATATATATATAGGGAATATATACAAGGGAATTTCAAAGCTTGAACCTGGACCCATAAGTGGACCCAAAATAAATTTTTGAACCAATTTTTTTTCTTCTTTTTTTTTAATTTCAGGTGGGCACTACGACGGGATTTTGTAAAATTTTGACCCGAGGGCCTTGAAAACCGTATCTTTGAAATTAATGGACGTTGAGAATTGAAACAGGCCACATTTGAAAGATGGTTAAACAATATTTTAGGTGTCTTCAAGGGATTTCCTGGGAAATTTGGACCTGTGGACCCATGTGACCCATTTAATCGACAAGTAGAAGCCAAAACAAATAAAAAAAGGGTTTGCTAACTGGGGTAAATCTCGGTAGGAAAACCTTTATACGTGGTATTCTTGTAGGATTGTAAACAAACCAGTACAGTTAAGGAAATCTTAGATTGTAGGGACGTAAGATGGATAGATCGTTCAGCGACTCTAGTGTTTTATGATAACTAATCTGGCCGCGTCTTCCCGATGGGCCAATGGACCGCGATGGCGTCGTTTACGAGAGTTTACTCAGTAGAGTTCTGATACGTTTGGGGTCAATCGAAGCCTAAATGTTTAGCTTTCCTGCAGCTATTGATGTTTTGCCATTTATTATTGCCTAAAGAGGTGAAGATTCCTTACTGTGGAGTTGGACACTTACTTCACTCTATTAAGTTCTGTACCAACATTGGCTGGAATACTCCCCGATGAACCATGTCAATCCAAACTAAAGAACTCTTCCACTGCCAAACCTCAACTTTCCAGCAGTCCCGCCATACAGTCTTGCCGGGAAGTTATTTACTAAAATCCGAATATTGACAGAAAGTCAGTCAATCCACTTATATCTGTCCGTCCGTCTGTCCGTCCGTCCGTCTGTCATGCTGTCTGGACGTAATGAAAACGGTTATTTCGAGACTATTAGAGATAGAGCTTCGATATTTAAAACTTAAACCTCCTAAGCCGTCAAGAGTGCACTTGCAAATACTCTTTTCTCTCTAACCCCATAAATTTCTAAAAAAATAAATTAATCATAATAAATCAATAAAAATAGCACCCATACAAATACACCTCATTTTTTAAGTTTTTGTATGAAAATCCAATACCAAGATAGGACTTAACTAAAAGTATATAAAGATTGGATACAGGGTATCTTGCAGTCAAGTATACCGCCTTCAGCGTTCTTTCTTGTTTGAATTTAGATTTTTATTTCTTGAACGTTGCACTCAAAGTGAGAATGTTTATGATTTAAGACTTTATTGCACTCTCTATAAGAATACAGCCCAGTTTTTTTGAGCATTTCAATCATGGCGAGCTGAACATATTACTACTAAACCAACTTTTTTAATTTAATCAATTCTTAACTAATCGTCTTGTGAGTTTCTGTCTCTATAAGTTTGAGTAATATTTCACATCAAATTAAAAACAAATATTATTACAGTTTCAGGTGAATTTATCAAATCGATGCACACAGTTAACGAAAGACAATTAAAATTCTTTTGAAATTTGAATTTTTAATTGACTTCCAAAAAATCCTTCTGTAATTTACTCGAACAAAATATTTTATTTTTCCGCTCCATGAAAATCGAGTGGATTCTTAAATTCACTTTTATGTAATAAATAAACGTTTTGCTCAATTATTTTAATTAAATTTTCTAAAATATTTTCAACAGAAATATAAATATTTCTCCATTTACAATAACCGCAAAATTTATCCATATGCAAAAAAAAAAAAATAAAAATAAAAAAAAAATTGCAATTAAAATAAAAATACTCATTGCATGCTTACAGGCTGGCATAACGCGTTGCAACATTGATGAGTCTATCGATTCAACGAATTCGAGCTCAACATGCCACAGTCCCATGGTGTATCAACGTGACGAAGCACAGCTGCTGCAACAAGCAAGTGAGTATAGTTTTTTTTTTTATTATTAAAAATGAAAATGCTGCCATTCTATGTGGCGCTAAAAACAGCAATTATGTTTTATAATAATAGCTCACAAAAAAAAAAAAAATAAAAATAAAAAAAAAAATAGTAGAACATCATCCACGCATTTGCAAATTTACATTTTAATTCTTCAAGGGCACACAAATTTGTGTGCACACAAACTGAGATATACGAGAAGGCTAAACGTGCATGTTTGGTTAGTAAACATGCGGTTTTGTGACGAGGGCGTAGTGTCGAAATTAAACCAAAACATGAGTAAACTATGCCAAAACACAATAAACTCTTTAATATGTATGTGCATGTACGAGTATAGCCACCTGTACACAATTTATGTTAATAGTTTAGAAACCGAAGTGGGAAAAAAACATAAACCAAAAAGTGCAACAAGTAAATCGAGACAATTTTATATAAGAGATATTTGATGTAGCTGGATCATGTGGAATTATTTTGAACTATTGAACAAGCATTTGGCATACAGACCGTTGTCATAAAATAATAAAAAATAAAATATTATAATTTACAGTTAGTTTAAAAGTTAATGAACCATTTTTTCCTATTTGCTCAACACAAATTTTGTTTCGTGTTCAGATACGTATGGTTTTTCGAACAAAATGGGAACCTATCAAAATTGTCAAATAAAAAATTATCAGAGGTGACACGAAATCTCAGAGTTTTGGGAGTAAAATGCTCGAAAATCTCTTACACCATTATAAGAAGTGTTTTTATTGGAAATGAATACATTCATAAATAATTTCTATTTTCACAAAATTGAAGGAAATTTCTTATAGGTCCCAGAATCTTAGTCCCATAAGGATCAACCCACTATAACATATAGACTCCAAACCCATTTTCTAATTTTTTTTTCAAGAAAAATGTTTATTATACTAAACTTCGAAAACAATTAGTTAGTTTGTGTGGGGGCTATAGTTAAAAATGGGAGTAGCATCTTTGTTTTGGAGTTGGATGATATAAAAAGTATTTTTTCCCACAATTTAGAGTGAACACATTCATAAACAATAACTATTTTCATACAAAAACTCAAAAATAGGCGCTATACCTTAAAATGGGGGAATATACGTGAACATACGGAAACAATACATATTTTTATACAAAAATTCGAAAATTTGCGGTAAGTTTATATGGGGGCTACACGTTAAAATGGGCGTGGCAACTTGGTTTTGACATATAAAGTAATTTTTGCCAGGAAAAACTTTGGTTCTAAATTTCGGCTTAATATGTTTATATTTTCACCTTAAAATGTATAGAAATAAAAAGACAGCCAGACAGACAGACATGGCTAGATCGATTCCGACTCGTCGAGCTGATCAAGAATATTTATTCTTTATGGGGTCTATGACGACTCCTTTAAAGAGTTACAAACTTTCAGATAAGCTGAATATACCTGTTTCAAACTGTGTGTGTGGCGGGTAAAAATTACAGTCTTTTAGATGCTTAGTTTTGCATTTAATGGCGTCTTTTAGGTTTTGTAAAAGTGTTAATTTTTTTTCGATCCTATTAAAAAAAAATTTCCGAAGTTGTATATACCATATGTATATATAGAGCATTTAAAAATATGTTTTTTTGGAAAATCTTTTCCCAATATAAAAAACTACAAAAACTTTAAGTTTTCGGTAACACTTTAAAGTTTGGCAACCGAGAAAAAAAAAAAAAAAAAAAAACCAAAGGAAAACGTCAACTTTGGCGGAACCGGAGCTCTTATACTAGCCACAAGAATCTTGGAATAGTTTATTTATTATTATCAGTGGCTAAGATAAAATTTGGAGAAAGGGGTGGGTGGAAGTCAATAGTCCAATATAATCAAAGTTTAGACACAATAATTGGGTCAAATTTTAAGCTAAAAACAGATAAAAAACATTTTCTTAAAAAAAAAATCAGAAAATGAAAGGTAAGTTAATATGGGAGCTATATGTTATAGTGGACCGATTCTTATAATATAGGTGGTGTGCAAATCGGATGATATTAGATATGTTTTACCCTATATGGTGTGAATAAATTCGTGTATATTACCTATTTTCATTAAAAAATTCGAAAATGGAGGTAAGTTGGTATAGGGGCTATACCTTAAAATGGGCGTGGCACCTTTTTTTATCATTGGATGACTTAAGAAATAATAAATAATGCCTATTTTCATACAAAAATTCGAAAATGGACGGTATATTTGTGTGGGGGCTATATCTAAAAAGGGCGTGGCACTCTTATTCTCGAACTTAACATAGTCGTTGCCGAGAAAAGCTTAAGTTTAAAATTTCAGCTTAATATCTTTATATCTTCAACGAAAAAGATGCATAGAAATATACAGACAGACGGCCAGACAGACGGACAGACGGACATGGCTACATCGATTCGTCTCGCCGAGCTGATCAATAATATAATATACATATATACTTTATGGGGTATACGATGTCTCCTTCAATCCGTTACAAACTTTCAGATAAACTGAATATATAAAAATACAGATTATTTTTTTTCTTTTTCGAACAATTCTGCGGGTGAGCGGAGACAATTTTTATGGCCACCCTAGAAGACAGGGAAGAAAACTATAGCGGAAATTAAAAGTTTCTGTAGTTTTGATTTTTTATATTAAAGCAAAATAACTATTAAACAAATGCCAAACAGAATTAGCTACCATGCTATCGGAAAGAAAATCTTTACAAAATAACAATTTTTACTCCAACCTGTATCTCCCCAAACCGTTATGTAAATATCGGGACACAATCTTTTCCGAACCAAAAAGTAAATCACAAAGTATTGTGTGATTCCGATTTTGTGAAAGTGCCTCTACCAAATGTCTCAAAATCTAAAAATATTCGTTTCGGGATAAAACAAAGAATTGTAAAACATTAATTTGAACTGACAAATTTTAGAGGTGTCGTCTTTAACTGAAAGTCTTACTTGTATTAATTTTTAAATAAAATTGTCACCTCTAGATAATCCGTTATGAGTAAAACTTATTCTATTATTTACATAAAATCCAACATTTTGGACACTGAGAATTTTACTGTCGGCACTTTTTAGCGCTATACAAATAAATAAATAAAATATGGTATAGTATTCGGCTAAACAAAGTGCCGACAGTAAAATTCATAAATCAGCCCAACCCTAGTGCTGCACTTTATTTATTTTTGTAATTTACACATTTATAAAAAAATTGCTTCATCATCGAAGGGATAACAAATTTGAGTCATTTGATGTGACTGATTATGTATATAATAGCTTTTTCGTTGTTTCCTTTCAGCGTCGTTATGTAAAATTGATAAAAAATTACTTCATCAAAAATCTAACTCACTCTAAGATGTATGGAATGACCTTCGTTTTCCTTAATATTTTCTTATTTATCCTAGTCAAACTATATTTTTATCAATTTATGCATCAAGAAGCATCAATTTAAATAGTTTTGTGTGTGTATTTTTATTTATTTTTTTTTTTTTTTTGTTGGCGAATGTGTATTCTACCACAGAACTGATATGTGATTCCGTCTGTCATGTGTTTATTGTCATTGTCAGATAAAATTTTCGTCTATTTTTATTATTATTGTTACATATTTATTGTATTGTATTGTACTATTTATGTTTTATACTCTGCACAAATGTAAATATCTGTATCAGATTTCAGAGATACATACTATATACACAATCTAAAAGCATTAAACTGATATTTTATTCACAAATTTAATTCTAAAAAATGTTTGCAACTCTGTGTTGGGTATAATAAAATTGAGCTCCTCCAATTTTTTTTTTTTTGTTGTACCATATGATTTTTCTTTTACTCTTTCTCTTTCTCTCATTCTGTTTTTTCACAAGTTTCATTACACATTTTTTTTCTGATTGCTGATTTACGCTTCACTGTCAGTGAGTGCGTATACGTAATATGATGCGACATGTTTTGTGGTTATCTCTTTTTTAATAATATATATTTTTTTTTTTTTTGTGATTTTTTTATATGATTTTTGTTGTTATTGTTGAGTTATGTATTTGTCGTAAATTTACATAATCACATAAGAAATTTATTTATTGACGTAAATCTATTTTTTTTTCCATTTTTACTTTTTGGGGACTTTCATATTTCAATAGACGAATTTTAGAAAATAAGAACATCGCTGTCATCCATCGCTTATTGTCAATTCATAGTTCGGTGAATTTTTATGAATGCGATTTATTTTTTTAATTCTATGAAATTACTATGATTTTTATATAAGTTTGAAAATTATTTTTATTGTAATAGATAGCAAAACTAGATTTGCATAAAAAATGTCATTTAATGTGTGTATTTATGTGAATTCAAACTAAAAGTGAACAAGATTTAAATAATATGCGAGCCATTCGATGGGTTATTTTAAAAATAAATCTTTATTTCCGGATTTATGTATTAATATTATTTAAATCTAGTATTGAGCTATGTTCACCCACACACTTACACACACTGGCAGTGTTTAGAGAATGAGAGAAATCGCCGTCTCCGCTTTCTGATCTCCCATTTCGTTTACACAAACCATAGCCTCCTAGTTTTAAGGTGAAATCGGTCATGAGGTTCAGTCGAAATAATGCATGAATGGTTTGCAAGCACAAACGACATATCACCTGCAGTAAATTTGATAAAAGGTTCATTCTAAATGGCCTTACAAAATGTCGGCAAGAATGGAAACATTACCCATTTTAAAATGTGTGATTAACACACAGACCGATCGATCGATCAAAGAAACAAACATACATTGATCCTGGTTATGAATAGAACCATTTGTTGTTAGCTCGATTCTTTATTTAAACTCAAATTCTAAATCTAAATTTACATGCTATCTTACTCTAACCTAATATAAACTATGTGTGTCTTGTTCTTTTTCTTATTAATACATTTGTTAAGGATCTAACCAAATTATCTTTAGTGATCTGGAATTTCCACACCTAGAAAAATAGAAGCGATTCTGAATTTACAATGTTCATAGATGAGAAAAATCAAAAAAAACAATGAAAAACGTTAACTTCGGTGAGCCGAAGCATAAATACCCGCCACACGAATCTTTGAATAGTTTATGTGTGATCATCAGTGGCTTATATACATTTATAAATATAAAGACGAAAAAAATGAATTTTTCATACAAAAGTTAAAAAAAAATCGGTGAGTTTGTATGGGGGCTATACATAAAAATGGGCGTAGCATCTTGGTTTTGGAATTGGATGATATAAGAAGTGTTTTTACCCAATTTGGAGTAAATAAATTCATAAATAATACCAATTTTTATTCAAAAATTGAAAAATGGGCGGTATATTTGTTTGGGGGCTACACCTAAAAATGGGCGTGGTACTTTGTTTTTGATATCCGATGTCGTTAGAAGTGTTTTTATTCAATTTTGAGTGAATATATTCATAAATTATACCTATTTTCATACAAAAATTCGAAAATGTGCGGTAAATTTGTATGGGGGCTATACCTAAGAATGGGCGTGGCACCTTGGATTCCACTTTGGATGACATAAGAAGAGTTTTTACCCAATTTGGAGTGGATACATGAATAAATAATACCTATTTTAATAAAAAAATTCGAAAATTTTTGTATGGGGGCTACACCTAAAAATTGGGAAAAAACCCACAGACTATTTTTTTTTAACCCGCCACACATATGTGAAGGGTAGATTATAAAAAACTCTCCACAGACTATTTATATACCGCCACACAAGTGTGACGGGGTAAAAGTTTGTAAAGGATTAGAAAGGCATAGGCATTAAACATCATCTATAACCGGTTAGATATGCAAAAGACAGCTGGCTTCAGGCAGAGCAGAACCAGCCACGCTCCTTTTTGGAAAATATACAGCAAAACTATTAAGCCCTGTTAAATCTATTTTTTTTAACAGGGCACCATTTTATATAGCCCCCATACAAAGTCACCACTTCTTCAGATTTTGGGTATGAAAATAATTATTATTTATGAATGTATATATATATATATATAAATTGGGTAAAAACACTTCTAATGCCATCCAATATCAAAAAAAAAATGCCTCGCCCATTTTTTCATATGGCCCTCCATACAAACCTAGCGCCCATTTTTCAGCTATTTAATGAAAATATTTCTCTATTTATGGATATATTTACTCCAATCTGTGTTAAATGACATCTACTGTTATTCTTTATTATGCTACCGATATGACAAGCATAGGGCCCATGACATATAAACCCCATACAAACTCACCTCCCATTTTTATTATTTTTTTTAAGAAAATGATTAAAGTTTCGTGTGGCGGGTATTTGAGCTTCGGTGCTACCGAAGTTGACGTTTTTGCCTGTTTTGGTTCTCATTTCTGTGATAGTTTTTGGATAAATTGGATTAAGGACATACAAAAAAAAATATTCATGTCGTGCTCGGCGAACCAGAGGGGTCATTTCGTATGTATTTTGGGTCACTGAATCCGAATTTGAAGACAGAATTTAAAAGTTGGTTCGCGTTTCCTTTCTTTACATCAAATAAATTAAAGCATAATTTGGAAAGTAAAAACCAAACTGAAATAATCACTAGTCCAAGTAAAGCCAGGGTGACAGATTTATACGTTTCTATGTAGTGCTGTTTTTTTTTATGTTCACCCATATCTTATTATTAAACTGAACAGCTGAACATGTGTGAGTGCAAAAGCTATATGTTCTCAATTTTGTTATGCACATAAAAACGCGTATATGCACCTACGAAAGACTAAAACAGCGTTTTTTTTTTGCAATGCAGCGCACGGCACGCGCTACTGAAAAACGGTATACAAAAAATAATTTGTTTCACCCAAGTTGACTATTACCGCTACGCGGGAAGGTGAGGCTATTATTTTTTTTATGCTCATTCTTTTAGTCAATTACAAACTTTCGGGAGCTCTGATAATGAACGATTCTTGAAAAGGCCAACTTTTAATATTCTGTAATTTATGAAGATTTGTATGTATAGTTATTGAATTATGTTTCATTAAATGTTATAAAACATACCTAAGCTTTTCTTAACAAAATATTGATTAATTTTGAACAAAATATTAATATTCGGAGAATTGTTCACAACTATCAACATTGCTTAAACAATCTAAGTCCTGTAAAATTCATAATAATTCAATGTGGTTAAAAAATAATTAAACGAATAATTATTTAAGATACTTTTCAGGCCAATAAACAATAACACATAAAATGTCGAAACAACAATGTTCAATTATTTACATATTACATTGTCTTATATTTTACATAATTAGGACTTACAATAAGTAGATGAATTGTATTGAACTTTATTTAATTGAGGTTATTTTATGCTGGTATTTTGTTAAAAAAATAATCAAAGGCAACAGTTGCAATTATTGTTGAACTATACGAGTATTTAGTAAATAAGACAATGGAATTGTATATTCATATTTAATTATGGCATTCTTCAATATCAATTTGCTATTTAATTCTAAATATTATGATTTTAATTATTCCTTAATTCAGAAACATTAACTTTTTGTGGTGTAAAAATTCCATATAAACAGAATTTTTCTCAGATAAAACTTCCATTCGAATGTTAAGAAATATGCTTACCAGCGATACATGCCTTAATTATTAAAAAAAATACAATTTCTTTTTTAATCTTTCAGATTTTGAAACTGGTGAATATCGCAATATTGAGGGTAATTTGAACACAACAGGCGGTTTAAGTCCGACAATCTCTTTTGGTTTCGGTTAAATCGTGTCATTTTACGTTTGTGTTCAACGCATCAGTTTAAGAATTTACAGGTAAGTTTAACACTGTTTTTTAAGAGAGTATTTTTAAAGTGAAAATTCGAAAAAAAATTTTTTAGAACACGACTAACGCCGACTTTTTCAATTCTGACACGACTCAGCGTCTTTTAGAGTTTAATATTTGTTTCTCTGGACAGAACTCTACTTTGCATTTGTTTACCGAGACCAAAATAGAACCGGTTAGGAATTGAACGATTGAATTGAATAGAACGATAGGGATTTGGAACTGAAAAATAAAAACCCAAGAATTTTGACCAAAACTAGTGCGTAGTAGTTTTATTTTATGGGAAATTTTATGCCATTTAAACTTTACTAGAAAAACCAAACATATGATGTCATTTAAAGATGCACTAAGGCCCTGTTTGTATGCAGGAAACTAGCGGGAAAGTCCTGGAGCTGCAAATCGAGTACCATGCCATGTCTATACAACATGGTAGTCAAACCTATACTCCTGGGGAAGTTGCGTGGGGTGATAGATCGAACCAACTTCCGACCAAAAGAAAACTCGAGTCACTAAAATGACTAACATGCAGAGGCGTCCTACAGCAGCACTTGAAGCACTTCTGGACTTGACACCTCTAGACATGGAAGTGAATATAAGGATGAGAGGTACGCTCATTCGCATATTGATAAATGGAGAAAAAGTGAATCTACCATCTGCAAGAAACACCTGTCATTGTGGACGGGAGGGTCTCAACTTATGTAAATGCCTATGGATATTATAACCAATAATATTGACAGAGAATTTACCACCAAATGATCAAGCAAGAAGACTTGGACATCTGAAAACGCATACAAAATAAAACCACACACCATCAAGTGGTATACAGAAGTATCACTCACCGACAAAGGAGCCAGTTTGAGTGTAGCTGGCCCAAGAGCTAAACTATGGGAATCCCTGGGCAGATACACTAGCATCTTCCAGGCAGGGATATGCGCGATAATTCGTTGCGCGCAGATCAATTTTGGCAGGAACTACAATAACTGCGATATAGCAATACTGTCAGGCAGCTCTTAAGGCGCTACAGTCTGATACAGTAAAATCTAAACTAGTACAAGAGGCTATAGCCACCCTAAATGTACTAGGACTAAAACAACAGGGTTCAACTGTTGTGGGTGCCAGGGCATACAAACATTCCAGGTAGACCTAGACGCACTAGCCAGGAATAGGCCCAGAAACTTATTGTCCCATTGAAAGTTACACACTTAATGAGACAATACGCAATGATAGAAAACGAGCCAGGGATGAACACTGGTTTTTAACTCACTGGTTATTAACAACTCTAAGGTTACCAAAGCATTGGTTAAGCTGGAAAGAACTCAGCTAAGGATAATGATAGTTGCTAACAGGTCACTGCAGACTTAGGAAACACCTACACCAGCAGCAAGCTCTCCTGAGTGTTAATTCTGGGGAAGTATGAAGGAAACACCTATCCATATTCCATCAGAATGTGTTGCTACAGCCAGAAAAAAGAATGTCATTGTTAGAGGATACACACTCTCCTTAGAGCATGCTAAGAAAACAAAACCTAGATTCATTCAAAGAAAAAGGGTGTACAAATACCCTCTTAAATTATAATAATAATTTATGCCATTTATGATTTAAAAAAATATCGTTCAGGTGACCACCACAACATTTCTAGCACTGGTTTATACGATTTTTCAATTTTCGATGACTCGGAGCAACATTTTCAATGGAATAGCAACAATAGTGGCTCGAATGTTGACCTCAGACTCATCAATTTTTGCTGGTGTGTTAGCGTAAACCTTAGACTTAACAAGGCCCCAAAGAAAATAGTTCAATAGTGTTAAGTCACACAGTATTAGGGCCATTTTACAATATTATCGACTCACCGAACTGTCCACGGTGCAGACCGGAAACCCTGCGCATAATACGCCAGGTAGACACTCATGACAAGCCCAATACTAATGAACGGAGTGAAACGAGCACATTGTCATTGTCCTTAACTCTTGCTTGAACAGCAGCAATATTTTTATCACTATGGTGGCTTACTATCGTGTAGAGTAAACTAACTTGAATAACACTTGACTTGCTTGCTCTAGAGGAGTTGAATGACGACCGTGTTTTCACGTAAAAATCTTTGAGTAGCAACAAAACTTCTCGATTTTTCGTAAAAGTTTAGACAATGTCCAAACGATGAAAGATTCATGATTAAATGGCAAAACTTACTGAACACAAAAGTCAATATATGTCAGTTTTCTTAAATCCAAGATGGCTGGTATTAGCTGTAATTACCCTATTCTCCCTATTGGGAAACACTGTAGTTCAATGCTTTAATGAATAAAGGATTCAAATGTTTGGATTGTTTGTCGAAAAATCGGTGGATTTGAGCAAATGTTTTATAAAGAGCGCCTTATTTTTTTTATTAAAAAAAATCATTAAAAAAAAACAATTCATGAGGGTATGCTTTTTAGATGAAAAATGTCGGATATATTTTCTTTTCATTCGTCTAAAAAATTGTAATATTTTTTTTACCATGAAAACTTTACTTGAGTAAAATTTAAATAAATCGAAACATTAATAAATTTTTCGCCTATTTTATAAAAGAAATTACTCTAGAAGTTACGCTTTGCTTCATTGCTACTTTAAATATTTTCAAATTATATAAAATATTCCTACTTAAAGTCCATTTATCTAAGAAAACCTTTCACTTAACAAATCAGCACACACACAAAACGCTTTGAAATTTATTAACTTCAACGATAAATTCGCGCTGCAATCGAAATGTGGCACGTGAAGTGAATAGAGTATAACAAGCAGCCAAGCCCAAAATGTAACACCCACAAACGAAAAAAAAAGAAAAATAAATAATCGAAAAAAAAAAAATTATATAATCAGGTTGCAAACTTTTTGTGCTAAAATGCACGGAAAATGCTGCTTGTTCGAAACTGAGCTACTTAAACATTTTAAACTAATTTGCAGCTATGGCAATTTTGTGTAAAAGTAACTTCATTGAATACGCCATTTTTGTTACTCTCTCTTTTCACTAACCACTTCCGTTAACTTATTTTTCTTTTTATGTTTTTTTTGCAGGTTGAAATGCTCTACCAGCGTTATTTTCTGCGTATGAATCAGAGCAATACAACGCATATTCTTGCGCTGTTACTCGTCCTTATTCTAGCATTATCATCGGCGCATATAGTCTTTACAACTTTTGAACTGCTTCGAAACTTTGAGTCAACAACAACAGCCGCAACAGCAACGGCAATGGCAAGTAGCAACACGTTCAAGACGGGGACTTACAACACTGAGAAAACTTTTACAAATTTTAATTCAACAACATTTGTTGCGTTCGTGGGTAATGCAAAAGACAAAAACAACAACAACAACAACAATTCCGCTGAGACGCATGTCAACATCAATTCAACTAGAACAACAACAACAACAACTCGAATGCCATTGTTGCTGCTGCCGTTAGCAATGGCGGCCTCGTCACCGGAAATGAGTTATAACCGTGAGCAACGGCAACAGCGTTCGACAGTAACGGCGAGTAAAAGCGTTTTGGAAAGAACGCAAAATAGTCAGAAAATTGTTTTCGAAAAGTTTACAAACAATGCAAATGAAAGTGCTCCGTGGCCGTTGCGCACGAATAGTCATCATCATCATCAGCAGCAGCAGCAACAATTGAAAGCTTCTCCGAATGAAATTCGTGGTCGAAACTTTGTAGCACCTGAAGCTGTTGCGAATGCTGCTGAAACAGTTGCTAATGCGCCACAAAAATTGTTGCTTGTCTCGGAACCGTCACCGTCACCATTCGCAACAATGTTCATGCAACGCCAACGCCAAAAGCGAAAACATTTTCATCGTTTACAGCACAAACATCGATACAAGCGCTCTAGGTAAGTTATGGTAAATGGAATATGACTTAAGTGGATTTGCAAAATTTTGCTGGAAGCGTTTACAAGTACCAACAAAAAAAAAAAAAAAAAAAAGATACTTTTCGACTAGCTTGCAATGTCCTAAAATGAAAAACAGTTCAGTGATTTATTGCTTTCGCATAGGCGCAGACTGACAATTTGGTTAGTAAATAAGTAGTTGTATCAACAACAACAACAAAAACAACAATCCAAAACTTGCGAAAATGTTACGTTATGCCATGAACAAATATTTAAATAGCAAATGCTAACAATCAACAGAAAATTGATTAAAACCTTAAAGGTGCACAAAAGTGGTTATTGATTTAATTAGAACAGGCGCAAAGTGTTTAATTGAAGTAATTAAAGTGAAACAGTTGTGAAAATTTTCTAAGCCTATGGCGGAATTTAGATAGAATTATTATACCCTGTACCTAAAGGGTAAAGTCGAATGTATGTAACACACAGAAGGAGGCTAGATAAACAGTATAAAGTATATATATTCTTGATCAGCATTGGAAGGAGAGTCGAAGTAGCTATTTCCGTCTTTGCCCGTCTGTCCGTCCGTCTGTCATGCTGAAGCCATATGAAAAACGATTATATCGTAGACTATGAAAAACAAGAAAGAACGCTGAAGTCGAGTAGGCTCGACTTCAAGATACCCTATACCCAATCTATATGTACCATAAGTTAGGATCTATTTTACTACCATACCTCATTGAATTGGATTTTTTTAAAAAAACTTAAAAAATCGGGTATATCTTTGAATGGGGTTATACCTAAAATTTTGTTGGGCCTACCCATATTGGTCAATTTCATTGGGACTACCATAGACATAATTTGTACTAAATTAGAACTTCCTAGAATAAAAAACAATGACTTTTTATGTAAAATTTTCTATTTAAATTTTCTAGAATAAAAAACAATGACGTTTTTATATAAAAACCCAAAATTTTGGGGTAAATTTGTATGGGGGCTATACCTAAAATATTGTTGGTCCTACCCATATTGGGATATTTTATTGGGACTATCATAGACATAATTTATACTAAATTTAAATTTTCTAGAATAAAAAACAATGACGTTTTTATGTAAAAACCCAAAATTTTGGATTAAATTTGTATGGGAGCTATACCTAAAATTTGGATGGTCCTACCCATATTGGGATATTTTATACTAAATTTGAATTTTCTCGAATAAAAAACAATGACGTTTTTATATAAAAACCCAAAATTTTGGGGTAAATTTGTAAGGGGCTGTACCTAAAATTTTGTTGGTCCTACCCATATTGGGATATTTGATTGGGACTATCATAGACATAACTTATACTAAATTTGAATTTTCTAGAATAAAAACAATGACGTTTTTATGTAAAAAAACCCAAAATTTTGGGGTAAATTTGTATGGGGGCTATACCTAAAATTTTGTTGGTCCTACCCATATTGGGATATTTTATTGGGACTATCATAGACATAATTTATACTAAATTTGAATTTTCTAGAATAAAAAACAATAACATTTTTATGCAAAACCCCAAAATTTTGGGGTAGATTTGTATGGGGGTACTCCTTAAAATGGGTCTAGAGAAAAACCGTTTGTAAGTGCATACTTGACGGCCTAGGAGAGTCTAAGTTTCAATATTGAAAGCTCTACCTCTGATAGTCTCCGAGATAATCGTTTTCATACGGCAGACAGCATGACAGACGGACAGACAGACATAGTTTGTTCGACTCCCCTTCCAATGCTGATCAAGACCATATATACTTTATAGGGTCTATCTTGCCTTCTTCTGTCTGTTACATACATTCGCACAAACTTAATATACTCTTTTACCCTTTGGGTACAGGGTATAAAAATGTAAGGTGTAGCCACCATACAAATATACCTCATTTTTCAAGTTTTTGTATAAAATTTCAATACAATAAGGTACGGTACTAAAATAGGACTTAACTTTAGGTACATAAAGTTAGGGTACAGGGTGTCTTGCAGTCGAACATACTAGACCTCAGCGTTCTCTCTTGTTTTAGCATTTGATTACATTTGTTTGCCAAGTTTGGTGGCTCTCTTCGAAATAATCGATTTCATATGATAGATAGCAGGATAAAAAATATGTATATACTTTTAGGTTCTTTATAGGGTCTAACACACTTTCTTTTGTCGTTGTCTTTTACCGTTGCGCGACCTTTAAAAATTGGGCTTGGGTTGGTGTGGTATGGAGATGTGGGGTTAAGAGCTTTTTGCCGTTAGTCTTGTAGCTAACGATGCGTAGTATTTCTTCAATATTTATAGCTATCAATTATAATTAGTAATAACAATTAGGGTATTCACAGTGCGGTGATAGTTGTCATATTGTGCTACTTTAAAATAAAACTTTTGTTGTTGTTTTTCAAATATAGGAAAAGTAGCACTTAGGCTTTTCTCACAAGTTGCGGGATTTTCATGCAATATTTCAAAGATTGTTGCCCAATCTTGTGTGAATTCGAAAAAAAATTTTAAAATATATCAAATAAATTTTAACAGTTGCACGAAACACAAGCAATATAATAGCCCGTTTCCATTAGGCCGCGTTCCACGTTAGCGTTAAAAACTCGACAAACTCGCGTTAAATCGTATACAAAAAAGATAGGCAGTTAGGTATGGGAAAAAGTCGCGTTAATTTTGTACGCGACTTTCGATAACACGCGTTCAAACCGATTTCACACCGATTTCAAACCGATTTCTCTTATCGGTTCGAATAATTTGGCAATTGTAAGTTGCGCATACTTATGAAAACAGCTGACAAAGTAACCGCAAAAAATAAACATTTACATAAAAGCTTCAGCTGCATATATTCAAATGACGGATTACCTTATCATGCTTGTATTGGACAGCAGTTACTAAAGGAACAACACCTACATCCATTCGTTATATTAAAAATCTGCATTTAAAAAAAAATATTTTTTAACCTGTACAATTTGTTTACAACATAACGAACAAAATCAGCTGTTTAAACTCGAACGCTAACGCTAAAACGCAATGGAAACACCGTTCCGCGTTTTCGTTTTTCGATAAATTGTTAACGCGATAACAAAACGCGGCTCAGTGGAAACGGGCCATAATATTACATGAATATCTTGCATCGTGTGACTTAGCCCATAACAAAAAAAATATGATAGCAGGGCTGCAATTTTGTTGAATTGCAGCCTTGGTTTTTAGTGTTTGATAGTATTAGATGTTTTCCCTTTTCTTAGTTTAATGTGAAAAAGTGAAAATTTGTAAATTATAAACTAAAAATGGAATACATAAAAGTTTTAGTGCGTTATAATGGACTTATAAATGAAGTAAAGTATGATGTTTATGAGAAAAAATACTACATTTGGTATTTTTTAAATCTTTATTAAACCTAACAACACTTTTACATGCTCAGATGATAAATATAGCAAATGTGACAATACTGTGAACCTCTTAAATATTTTTACTATGAAAGAATGTATGTAAGTCGCAATCGCAAAATACTGCGATTTACTTTTCAAATCGACCAAAATTATTGTTTCAGAGATTAATTTTTAAATAATTTTTTTAAAAAAAAGCTCAAATTTAGACAACTTAAAATGTTGTCTTAGCTATAACAACTTGCGATTTGTTCGGACCGATAAATTTGTAACCGATACCCGTTCTTTGCATATGCAATGAAATGAAAAGTGTTGAGAACGAAGCACAATTATTCGTAAAGCCGAATGATGTTACTCAAGTCGCAGACTCAACAATTAAGTTATTATGGGAGTTGATGGTGATTAATCCTGACTTTACACCAGGCCTATAAAAATATAATAAAATAAGATCTGCAAAAACTCAATTGTCCATAAATTTGATTATTTAATTTAACACAAAATCAAAATATGTTCTCAAAATTATGCCTTACTCAAGTATATAAGGGTGACCCCGAAAACACTTCCACAAAACTTTGAGTTTTCCATTTTCAATAGCGTTGTAAGGTTTTTTGTAAAGAATATTTTAGAAATCGGCTAATCTATGTATGTAATGGTGTAAGTTTTTGAATATTTGCACCAAAACTCTGAGATTTCGGTCTAGCTATGTTTGTTGGTTCATCCGAAAGGGTATCTGTCTGTCTGTCTGTCTGTCTGTTTGTCCTGCTGTCTGCCGTGTAAACCAGAATATTTTGGAGACTACAAGAAGTAGAGCCCCTAACTTGATATTTGTGTTTTTTTTAGCCCTCATTCCTCACACAAATCTACCCAAATATATTAAGTTTTGCATTCAAATTTTCTCCACATTTAGTATGGATAATGCCCATTATAATCACAATAAATTTATATGGTAGTAAGATTCTTTCTAACTTAAGGCTCATAAAAATTGGGCATTGGACTACTGCGTTCTTTCTTGTTTTTCTAATAGATGCAACGACTTTTCGCATTCTATCTGTCTCTTGCCTCAGTTTTTCCGTTTTTAATGGACAGAATATATACATAAATTTATAAAAATATATTCAATATTTTAACTATTTAATTGAATTTAATTAAAAGCCAAGTCGCTTAAAAAAGTTGGTGAAAATTTGAAATACAATTTATTTGCCAAAAAGTATGCTACACCAAGAAAAACGTTTATTTTGGTAAAGTCCAAGTTTTAATGCCCGTCAATCGAATTTAAAAAGCTCATTAAAATGTTTGGTTTTCTAATGGCATAAAAAGCTTTTTTGCAAAAGTTCATAAACAATTAAAGCACATAAATTCAAATGTACAAATTAGTTAAAAATTAAACTGACAAAAAGTTTTCTTGACAAAAAATTTGAAGTGATATTGCATGGGGCTATATGCTGTAGTCAACCGATTCATATGACACCTATACTGTATACATGAATTGATAAAATAAATATTTTGACTATATTTGGAACGAATTTAAAATGGGTTTCAGGTTTGTTTGGGGACTATTCTAAAAAATGGTGGATCAAATTTTATGTCATTTATGTCGTTGTGAATATATTCTTCCATTTCTCCGGAATTATTAAAATGACACATTTTTTCAATTTAATCATCGAAATTTATTGGATACATCGATGCCAGCAGCTATCCCAATATTCCATGGCCCGCTTATAAGCCACCGAAGGTATAGCCTTCAACGGACAAAAAACGCCTTCCCTGAAGGGTCAATTTTAGTTTTGGGAACAGGAAAAAGTCACAGGATGTCAAATCTGGCGAATACGGAGGTTGCTCGATGGTGTTTATTGAGTAGCGAGGCAGATCATGCCCAATGCGCCAGTCAAAATGTTTTGAGCGGTCATATGAGATGATTACCCTACCAAACTCTCTAGCACAAAATTTTTTTAATTTTTTCTTGATTTTATTAATGTTTTCATCGGTCTTAATAGTCGATGTTCGTCCGGAACAAGGCAAATCTTCCAAATCTTACTTTTTCGGCCCTCATTTAAACGTCCTGAAACACTCGTTTGCTTGTGTTTTCGACATACATAATTCACTACAGGCTTCTTGCAACATTTTCAACGTACTGACACACATCATATTGTTTGCTACACAAAATTTGATGCAAACTTTTTGCTCCACAATTTTATCTATGGTTAAATTCAAATGATCGACTCATTTTGGCAACAAATGTTAAAATGTTAGCTTGGTAAATAAGATCACGTGTAATAACCTAGAAAAAAATTTTTTTCCTGGCAAATTTCCGGGAAGTATCCGTGTTTTTTTCAGCTCATATATTTTTTCCGTACCACAGCTACTTTAGCAAAACTACAGATTAGCGACTTATCCTTCTCCTGATTGATATTATTAGATTGTAAAAATTTCATGACCATCGGCTAAATAGCTTAGGCGCCCATAAGAGCCAAAAAAATTAAAGTATAACAGCTGCAATTTTCTGTTAATGTCTTCGTATGTGTGAGACCCTAGTAGTAGTTTATTTAAATATTTGTCAATTGTTGTTGTTATTTTCAAAATAAAACTGTAATTGGGACGGAATATTTACATCTAACACAAATAAGCTGCAGCTGCTGCTATTTATTTTCCATTACGCGGCATAAAATTTTTTATTTAATATATTTTTCGTTTTTCTTTTACTCAAAGATACAGAAGATTGAGAAACAAACGCGATGCGGACATTATGATTGGCATTCAGGAGAATCAACATCATCATAATCATCATCATCATCAACATAATCAACATCATAGTTCCCCACGACTACAGCAACAGCAGCATCAAGTTGTACAACAGCCAATTTCAATTCCGCCACATTATCAACGTCAAGTTGGCGGCATTATTCAGCACATAATGAAGTGTTTAATCTGACGGAAAATATCAAACAGCAACAAAAAAGCTGTCACAACAACAACAACAACAACAGCTACAGAAGCAGCAACAACAACAAAAGTAACAACATCGACGGCAACAATATCCGGATTGAATTTGATGTGTTGGGCATTGCGTTGGCAAAGGCGGAAGGGGAAGGAGAAGGAGAAGAATCTGTGGCCGATTTGGACACATCATTGAATTACGTTTTGACTGTGATTTCGCAAATCGATGAGCGTGTACTCGTCTTTCTTATTGTCATGTTCATTTGTGTAATTGTCTATGCATGTAAGTTCCAAATGAAGTATTATGAATTCTGAAAAGTATTTTAATTGAAAACACTTGAATCCGATGAGATGATGTGTAGCACAAGATATTTTTTTTTGTTCTATTCTTTTGGTTTACACTTTTAATTGATTGGAAAAAATCATTTTTTTTTTTTTTAAGTTTTATGTTTCGGTAAGTGAAAAAGTTTTAAAGGTAAAAATACAGCTGAATCCCTAAAAGCTTTTTACATTAATTGTTGACATTGAAGTAGCAATAGAAGTCTATCTGGTTAAAAAATAAAAAATTGAAGGAAAGAAAAATGAAAATGCTTACAAATACATCGCTCCTTTGCAGTTACAGTTTTGTAGCAAAGAGCAAATATCTCTTTAATGTTATACATTCCTCTTTCTCGTTATAATTCTTTTTTGCTTAGTGACTGTTTGATGCTCAGCACTATCCGGTGACGTTTTGCTTATCGGAAGAGGGAACTTCACAAAAAAGTTCGATACTTTTAAATACTCTTAAAATATCATTTCAAATTGGATAAAATCTCTTCTTGGCTCAAGCCATGTATACACCACAGATTTTATTAGTACGCGGTCACTATAACATACGGCTGTATTGGGCTATTAATCAGGCCAACTGAAAACTATTTGAAGTTTCATATGACGGGTATTTGGGCTTCAGTTCTACCACAGCAAGTGGCACAGTATTTTGTAAGCAATTGCAAGAAGGTGTATTCCACGTTAGTTTACCTAGACTGTAGGGTTTTCTTTTATAAAAATAAGAATTGGAATCTTAATGTTCTGTTATCAGTCTTCAATCGCTGGGCATGCACTCACTGTCTCATATTTTACATAAGATTTGTTTGGATGCGTATTTGCTTTCCATTTGCATTTCTCCGTTGTGGACATCGGTTCACTGTACTATTCGCACACAGAGCTTTAAGACGTCACAAGTTTGACACAAAATTTGACAAAAACCAGGGTTGGTTCTTGATTCGTATACACTTCAAGCTTTCCAAACTTCAAAAATTGAAATCCTACCTGATTGTATTCTCGAGATAATGTATATTCAAATCGCTGGGAAGTCTTATAGTAGGGGGTTGTAGGTCTGGTAGAGTAAAACAAAATTGCATATTTGAAATTTACAGATCACTCACAAAATCGGGACGTATGGTTAAAAAACACTATTTTTCTCCGTACCGTACCCACAACCCCTACTAAAAGAGAACCCAGGTCTCTCAATTTTTTTAGCAATAGCAATTAATTGAAACCGCAAATTTTGAATGTACATTATCTCAGGAAAAGCATTAGGTAAGATTTCATTTTTTTTTTTTTTTTTTGGTTTAAGTCAACATTTTTATCAAACCTGTGACCTCTTGAAGCTCAGTGTGTACGAGGCCTGGACCAAACAACAAAGTTTATTTAGTTTTTGCTTATAGTTTTTCTCATAAGACTTGCCATGAAACGTGAAATAACTTCTATAAAACTTAAATTTAAATTTGTATACACTGTACCCAAAGGGTAAAAGGGTATATAAAGTTTGTGCAAATGTATGTAACAGACAGAAGGAGGCTAAACTTAAAGCATATATTCTTGATCTTGATCAGCAGGAATGGGAGTCGAACTAGCTATGTCTGTCTGTCCGTCTGTCTGTCATTCTGTCCTGCTGTCTGTCATATGAGAGATATTATCTCGGACACTATAAGAGATAGGGCCACCATATTTGAAACTTTGACTCTCCTAAGCCGTCAAGTGTGAACTTGTGAACGGTTTACTATATCTCTAACCCCATTTTAAGGGGTACGCCGTATAAAAATCTATCCGAAAATTGCGGGTTTTTACATAAAAACCTCATTGTTTCTTACTCGAGGAAGTCTTAATTTGGTATAAATTAGTCCCAATGAAATAGACCAATATGGGTAGGTCCAACAAAATTTTAGGTATAGCCCCATACAAAGATATACCCGATTTTTCTACTCTTTGTATGAAAATTGAGGTTCATTGAGGTATGCTAGTAAAATAGAACCGATCTTAGGGTACATAAAGATTGGGTACAGGGTAACTTTCAGTCGAGCATACTCGACTTCAGCGTTCTTTCTTGTTTTAAATGTTCTACTTGAATTTTGTAGGACAAATATGATGTATGTATGTCCAATCTTATTGTGCCTTCAGCTGTGCT
The DNA here is from genome assembly GCA_018903435.1 of Leucophenga varia. Taxonomy (NCBI): domain Eukaryota; kingdom Metazoa; phylum Arthropoda; class Insecta; order Diptera; family Drosophilidae; genus Leucophenga; species Leucophenga varia. The sequence continues at coordinate 98,143 of JAEIFJ010002073.1, read as the reverse complement.
TACAGTACACGTAATTTACAAAAAATTTTACATTTGTTTATTTTTATATGTTATTATGAACATGTTTATATCATTTTCTCGCCTATATTTTACATTCCGCAGTCTTATTGTGCATACTCTCAAAACCGGCAATGAATGAAATATTTCTGGTGTTAGTCTCCTATGTGATACTTGGAACTTTCGTTGCAATTGAAATTGCCGTCAGTTATGCAATGCAGCCGAGGTAAGTAAGAATTAATTTTCAATGAAAAACAATGTTTGTCACATCTTATGTTTGCTAACTGGAGCATGGTGTGTAAGAGTTGTGTTGTTGCTGTGGTTATTACGCCTACAAATAGGCTACAAATAGGCTACAAAAAAAAAATAATAATAATAAATAAACCGCAGCAGACACAAAAAATACCTCATGCAGCTCGTACAACTTGACAACGCTTGTTGTTGTGGTTTGTTGCTATCGAATTTTATTCACAGAAACTTCTTTTTTTTCTTCTTTACAGTAAATCCTTTAATGGCAGCGCCTGTTGTATTGTTCTCATCTACTTGACGTACACAATGCTGCCGCTACGGCTACGCGAGGCGCTTATTGGCGGCTTTATTCTGAGTGCAGCGCATATGTATACCAGTTTGCGATATGCAGCATACAGTCTACACTGGCAGGAGGTAAGTTTGAGTTCGAAAAAGGTGAGAAGCTGTGATATACTTTATTTTTTACTTTTGTTAAAACATAATAGTCATATAAGTTCTGTTTGATGAAACAAAAAGAATGAAATCTATACTACTGATGAAATATAGTAATTTTATAGAACTTCGAGATAATATGGGTGGGGATTAATGATCTGTTACAGCTGAAGTTTATACATAATATTGGTATGAAATTTTAAGCTCAAAATACAGATAAAAGAATAGTTTTTCTTGAAAGTATCAAAAAATGAAAGGATAGTTTGTATGGAGCTATATGTCGTAGTCGTCCAATTCATATCATATCAGTAGTGTGTACATAGGATACTATTAGATGTGCTTTTACCAAATTAAAAGTTAACACATTAATAAATAATTGTTATTTTCATACAAAAATGGGCGTGGCATCTTGGTTCTGACATACAAACTGCTTAGGCCTGAGAAAAGCTTAAGTTTCGAATTTTAAATCTATATCTTGAAAAATTTCCGATTAATACGTATTACAACTGCGTACAGACGAACGGACAGACAGACGAACATGGCTAGATCGATTCGTCTCGTCAAGCAGATCAATAATATAAAGGGTGGTTTTTTAAGAGTTAAGTTTTTCAAGCTATCAGCACTGGTTGATAATGGCGTCCAAACGTCATCTGCTAAATTGAAAAGTTTTCAGTATACTCTACCATTTCATCATGGACTTATAGTGCAAACGAGCAACAATTGCAAATTGGTGATATTTATTATCAAAATTCGTGCTCTGTGAAAAATAGAAAAATCGAAACTTTATGTTCAGCGATGAAGCTCAGTTCTGGCTCACAGAATATGTAAACAAGCAAAACTTTCGTATCTGGTGTGATGAACAAATACAAGCCATACAAGAATTACCGATGCATATCCGATAACACCATGGAACAAATTCAGGCTAGCAAAAGTTAGGTCCATTTTGGGACTGGCGGGTGAAAATATGGGCCAAATTAGAAGACCGTTTTCGCTCGGTTTGTTCACCTTATTTTAAGTGAATTTGTTTATAATAGTTCGAAAATCGGCATTTGATTGCAAACTTCGTAGGTCAATTAAAAAAAATTCGAACTAATATAAACAAACCGAGCGAAACGGGTCTTCTAATTTGGCCCATATTTTCACCCGCCAGTCCCAAATGGACCTAACTTTTGCAGCCTGAATTTGTTCCATAGTGTAATTCTTGTATGGCTTGTATCCAAATAAACGACAGTTTGGTGTGGTTTATGTTCTGGTGGCATCACCGGTCCATTTTCCTTCAAAAACGACAGTCGAAGAATCTTTACCGTTAACGGCGAACGATATCGTGCCATGATACGCGACTTTTCCGCCAGTTTAATGAGTTAAACTTGGTTGACATGTAGTTTCATCAAGACGGCGCCACATGCCACACAGCTCGTGAAATAATCGATATGTTGAAGGATCAATTTGGTGAGCAGCTTAGCTCTCGAAATGGCCCTGTGAGTTGGCCCCCTCTAAGGCCTCTTGATTATTTCTTGTGGGTTTATGTGAAGTTGTTAGTCTATGTGGACAAGCCGAACACGATTGAAGCGTTACAGGAGAGCAAACCACGCTCGAAATGCTCGAAAAAGTGACGCAAAATTGGACCCTCCGAATGGACCATTTGAAACTGAGCCGCGGACAACATATACATGAAATTATCTTTAAAAAGTAAATGGCAAAGGCCAATTTATCGATTCCAAATTTGAATATATGATGCAAATTTCAGTGTTTTGTTCGATTTTTTAAAAAAACTGCGCTTAAAAATCAACCGTTACTGTAAGGGTTCGCCAATGCCTCGTTGAAAGCGTTACAAACTTTTCGACAAACTGATAATTCCCTTAACACTATGTGTGTGGCGAGTATATTAAAGAAAACAAGAAAGATCGAGTATGCTCGACTGCAAGATACCCTGTACCTAATCGCTATGTACCTTAAGTTATGTTCAATCTTATTACCATTCCTCATTGTATTGGATTTTCATACGAAAACTTAAAAAATGGGGTATATTTTTTGTATGGAAGCTATGCCTAAAATTTTGTTGGTCCTCTTCATATTAGTATATTTTATTTTCAGCTATCGTAAACATATTTTATACTTAATTTGGACTTTCTACAATAATGGGGATACCCCTTAAAAACCCGGTTTACAAGTGAACACCTCGCGACTTAGGAGAGTCTATGTGTCAAATACGGTAGCTCTATTTCTTAAAGTATCCGAGATATTCGTTTTTGTATGCTGATCAAGAATATATATGTTTTACAGGGTCTATCTAATCTCCTGTCAGTTACAAACATTCGCACAAACTAAATATACCCTTTTAACCTTTTGATCACAGGGTATAAAAACTGACAGATAGTAGAGAATGTAAAGTAGGATTAAACCTTTCGATGTGCTTATGGCTGTTAAGATATGTGTACGACTATATCTTCTTTATTGATTTATAAGAAAAATTTAAACTTTGAAAGGATTAGTTAGTTCTACAAAAATTTTAGACAAGAATAAAACAAATCTAAATATATAAAATCTATATATTTAAAATAGTGAAAATGTTTCTATGTCCGCTATTGACATTGAAACCTTCCAACCGATGAGCCCCTAACCGGTTACATTTGAAAGTAAACAATGCAAGTAAATTAAAATTCCACTAAAACAAATCCTAATGCATTCGGTTCATATAAGCGGTCGATTTTCTAATAAGACAAAAAGTTAAAAACAGCTGATTGCAGCTTTCCACAATTCATTTTGGGTAATATGAAAAAAAGTGGTATTTTTAGTATGTTTTTAAGTTATTCCCATTTTAGTTGCGCTGCAAATATAAAACAAAAGCAAATAGTAAAGATGCCATCAAAAAGAACTGAAATTGCACAAAACACAGCAGATGCGAAACGGAAAAGAGCTAAAACAGCAGGCGAAACACCCGTACAACATAGTAGTACACGTCGAGTATTTAACTAAATATTGAATATAATTGAATACTAACCGCAAAAAATCATTGTTACGTGGTATCAACAGGTATTCCAGTTACATGTGTTCCGTCATGTTCAACAGAATAACGTTGCTTACGTATATCACGCATACGCAGTGTTGCACATGAAATTCAAACAATAAACCCAAAACACACTTGTTGCCTTTCATTGTTGTGCGACAATTGAGCGGCAGCGTAGATAAACAAAGAAGCAAGAATACAATAAAATACGCTACACGTCATGCAACGTAATACATAATAAATAACGTAAAAATAAAATAAATAAAAGGCGAATTTAATAAATAAAAGAATCACGCACGCAATGGAACAAACGCACAACAAATGCATGAGACAAAGCACACAAAACGCATAGCTGCAAAACAAGGAAGGCAGATAGGGAGAGCATGCGACGTGTTATGGCGGTTGTTTTTTTTTCTCGGGAAATACAGTGGGCGGAACGCACTTAAGAAATAAGTGCAAAAATGAAATGAAATTGCCACAAAATGAAATTAAATGCGTTCGTTCGTTCGTTGTGCAACAAAGCGAAAATGTTGCTGCTGCGAGATAAATAAAATATATAAAGTCAGCAAACGACGACCATTGAATGAAAAATGGCGACGATATCAATTGCCTGTGTCAGCGCTGCTCATGCTTTCAGTGTTTGTTTATATTTGTATTTGTATATGTGTGAGTGTGCATGGTGCTTCGTTTTATAACTGATTTATTGTGATTTTTATTGTGTTTACTTTAATTTTATTAATTTATAACAATTTTCTTAATGTTTTTTTTTTATTTTTCTTTTTTCAGTTGCTCTGCACGTGTGTGTCACTTTTTCTGGCCAATCTGACCGGTATCTATACGCATTGGCCAAAGGAGAAAGCACAGCGTAAGGCCTTCATTGAGACACGACAATGTATTGAGGCTCGTTTGCGCACTCAACGAGAAAATCAGCAGCAGGTAAGCGTAGCGAAGGTCTAGAAAGGATAATATTTATAAATAAGGTAGCTGCTGTCATAGAGATGGCAAGACTTGACATTAAAGATGGAATAATGAGAAGAAATAACGACATTTAAAAATATCATATAAAATCTTGGCCAATTATTTTGTTAGATTTAAAATAATGAGCACTTTTGTTGTGAAAAAATGTACGTATTTCGGGAATTAGCAATTTAAGTGTTATTAGATTAAATTTTCGAAACTTTTTCATGTACACTTTTCATTGAAAAATTCATTTTAACCAAAAATATAATGGCACATTTTCTAGAAATAATGTTTGACCACATTCGATTTAAAATGTATCGATGACTAAGTTAAACGCGTCCCACAAAATATGAAACATTGTCATAAAGATAAAAAAAATGTAGGATATATTTTTTAAAACGAGGTTTGATATGGTTAATCAACCAAACTAGTACTCCAAATCATTATCATTAAAAATGGTAATATTAAAAATTATAAATTTTCAAACTTGCCATTCAAATCCCATTCGAATTTTTTTAAAGCCTTGCCTTAATAAAAAATTAGTGAATTCATCAACTTTGAAGCCAATGATTTAACAAAAAACAAATTAGAACGCTAAAGTCGAGAATGCTCGACTACAAAAACCCAGTACCCAATCTCTATGTACCTTAAGTTAAGTCATATAGTACTACCATACCACATTGTATTGGATGCTCATACAAAATTTTTAAAAATGAGTTATATTTTTATGGGAGCCATACCCAAAATTTGTTTTGGTCCTACCCATATTGGTCTATTTCATTGGGACTATCATAGGCATAATTTATACCTAATTTGGACTTCCATTAGTAAGAAAAAAATTACGTTTTTAAGCAAAAACTCAAAATTTTGAGAAAGATTTAAATGGGGACTACCCCTTAAAATGGGGTTTGCAAGTGCACACGGCATAGCAAAGACTAGTTTTCATATATGAAAGCTCTATCTCTATAGTCTCCGAGATAATCGTTTTCATAGGGCGGACATCACTGACAGACGGACGGACAGATAGCCTCCTACTGTCTGTTACATACATTCGCAAAACTTAATATACTCTTTTTATCCTTCGGTTACAGGATATAAAAATAAACATTTTAATAAAAAAACAGACAGACGAATATAGCTAAGTCGATTAGTCTCGTCGATCAATTACACCAGGGCAAGACGGATGCATATCTAGCATTAAAAATTTCAATCACATCGAGATTTTCAGAAAAATGTTTTTGACAATTGTTGACCATATTTAGTAGATTACCCTGAGGCGATAGAGCGGGGTCGAGCTAATTTTTAAGGCCATATTCGCATTCAGCTATGAAAAGTCTATAAGATAAGCCCACCCCGAAGTTTTTATAAGAAAATTGAGAGATGAGCTTCAAAGAATTAAAGTCAGTTTCAACTGAATGTTTTTCGTTCACCCTATTTTCCCAATGTCCCTTTATGGTATTTTTTTAATATACGGGTATTATTAGTTTGTCAAAAAGTTTGTAACAACGATCTAACCATGTCGTCTGTCCATCCGTCCGTCTGTTGCGATGCACTTTATTTGGAAAGCTTTTAAGACCTCGACCTGAAACTCAAAGCTAAAGCTTTTTGGTCGTATATATTTTACTTCAAATTGCATAAAAAAAACTTATTATATAAACATATTAGTTTGTTCAAGTAGTCAGGCAGACCTGGATTTTGAACAACCCTGTGCATGAATGGGCATGAATTTTTTTGGCAGATTTGAATAATTAAATAAATAAATAAAATAAATTAAAATTAAAATGCCACTAAATAGAATTAAGAATCAACTTTTTGAAAAAAAATGTGAAATTGAACTTATTAAAGTTGTGTTGACTACAAGAAAAATTTTACGACGAAGTTTTGTTTCCAAGAGGATGTCGTGAGTACCTGTTCATGTATTCGAGCTGATATCGTTAACGGGCCCAAATCTAACATTTGGTGAAATTTTTTATATTCCTTTGAAGACATTCGTTCAAGCTAACGTTATACGTATATAAAACCCATCCATATTTTTGTTTTTTTTTTGTTTATTACAATACAAAGTACTCGAAAAGCCCTCAACTAGATGAATGTGTATTGTTTCAAAGCTTGCAAGTCCTGAGCGCTTACGGAATTTAAAGTATCGCACGATGTCACAAGGGGACTCCCACCCTCCTAAAAATAGGGAGTGAAGCGAAAAATAGAAATATGTAAAGAAGATGCCGCATGGCATTGAATACGGTAGAAATGAAAAAAATCTATTCGAGAAAGTAGCGAAAAGTGTTTCATTTGTGTTTCTCGTTAACGAAAATCTACACTTTTCTTAAAGCCTTACCTTAAAGGAAACATAACCAAACCTAATATTCAAATGATATATTTTATCTAGCGTTATGCATAATTAAAGTTTTTATCAGATTCCAAACGATCAAGTTTAAACTAGTTTCAATTCGAGCTCTCTCCGACGAATTCAATCCTCTTTCAATAAACGTTTTCTGTTTTTGTTAGCTTTTAAAAAATAAAAACCTTTGTCTTCTTCTTTTTTGCATATTTTCTTATTGGTCCCCTTTAGCACTAAAAAATACCAAATACCATCTTTTTCAATACTGGCTTTACCATTCTGCTTGACATTTTATAGTCAGGGGTAGGGCTTTTTGATGGTTGGAAATAATCGATTGTTAATGATTGTAAAAAAATTGATTGTTGTTTATTAATCATGATTATTGAAAGAAAAAAATGTAATACTACGAATAATAAGTGAAGACCTTTTTCTTTTTTTTTTGGTTCCTCACTTGAAAATGCTTTGTTATCACGGATCCCGGTGGTTTCTTTCTCTGTCCATGTGATAATCAATGCCGCAACTATTGTCTACTATCTACTACTTAATTATTGATTGTTGATTAATCAATTATTGATTCTTCAACTAATTAATCACTTGATTATACAAAGTAATCGATTGCTGATTGATTATTACACAGTCCTAGTCAGCGGCTATGTCTGGCAAGTTGGGCAGTACAAATTGTTGTTTTTCCTGACTATTTAAAAAATGTATATGTATAAATTCTTGATTTGATTGGGACTTCATTTTTTAAAGTCTATTGTGCTGTTCACGAGGTCTTACATGAGTCATCAAAAGGAAATTTGCCAGAGCTAGCTCGTGTACGACCATCTCGAGAATTTTTTTTCACCAGTGCAAAACATCTGTTTATGTGATTGCCCTTTTTAAAAACAACTTTTTGTTTACGTTGCCTAATACAACAATACAAAATACAATACAAATTTGAATAATTGAAAGTTGATATTTAAAAGACCAAAAAACCTACCTAAATTTTGAATGCCTTCGATGCGTTTTCCAACCACTTTTATGAACAAAAAATGTTCCACTTTTCGTAGTCAAAATATTTTCTCTATTCGTTGTTGTTACAACAGTTTGCATTTATGTGTATTTTTTTCAACAAGACCCATAACTACTAAGTAGACAACTCAAACCCTTTATTGTTTGTTGTTGTTTATTGAAAAAAGCTAACAATTTAAAAATTGATCAAAGCATTCGTTGAAAAGTCTTGTCTGATTGAATAATATTCGATTTGTATTAAATATTAATAAAATGAATGAAAGAAAGTATTACAATAAAACATAGCCACCTGCACAAGGTCAAATGGCGTGCCGTAGTCCTCACTACATATAATCTGAAGGAATGAAAGAATTTCGTTAAAAAGTCAATCAGAATTTTTGAAATGCGCATCAAAGTAAAAATTGTCAAAAAGTGAGCAAATAAAAAACAAGTTTTCAGAAAAAAAAAACGCTGCTCTTTGAAAAGACGCAAACAAACAAGCAAACTGATATATTTGACTTTGAAATGTGTAAATGAGTTTCACACACACCCACACACACCTACGCATACACGTTATGTTCGGGGTGTAAGTATAAACAAGAAAGAAAATTTATTGTTAAGAGTTTATGATGAAAGCCAAAATATGACATTCAAACAAGAAAAAAAAAACAAAATGAACAACTTAGAAGTTATCAACGAGAATGGAGTAGGAGTAGCGTATATGCGTGTATGTATGTGTGTGTGTATGTGTGTAGTTGAAGATAAAGCTAAAAGTTCACAAGTCAAATGCTTTAAAAAAATTTTTAAAATACTTGCCAAAGTATCTTTTGTAGACACGAACATGAGCGGATAATGAAAAAGCGCAAAGCGCTAAATAAAAATAAAATGAAGCTGACAGTAAAACTTGTTGCTGACAGTTTTTTGCGGGCTTTAATCTCTCTGACGACAGATATAAAAGAAAAAAAGAACATGGAGACATGCGCCTCACAAACCACATACATACATGCAACATTATAATTTATTTCGGATTTAAAAATCCATCTACACACACGAAGTTCTTCTAAAACTTTTACTACATATTTACAAACGAGTACGACGTATTCACAGATACAAATAAGTATATTGTATATCTTTCTTTTAAAAAACCCAGGAACGTCTGTTGCTCTCGGTGCTGCCGCGTCATGTTTGCTATGGAGATGAAGGACGACATTGCAGGACAACCGCGTGACACGCAGTTCCATAAGATTTATATACAACGACACGAGAACGTCAGGTGAGTCTTTTTCTTTTCTGTTCTGTTCTTTTCGTTTCGTTTCATTTCGTTTCTTCTCTTCACTAATCGGATTCAATACAAACTGAAAAAGGCACAAAACTGAAAAAGTAAAGCAGAATATTTATTTATTTGCATGTGTAGTACATAAATTGTGCCTTTTTTATTTATGTCACAGCTTTAAGAAAATGTTTTTTATTGCCCTTTTTTGTTTCTTGCTGTGACGTAACTTCGTTTGTAATCTGTAATTTGTCGTTTGGACGGTTTTACTCGAAAAAGTTTTGTCTCTACTAAAAAAAAATATTAAATTCGTAATAAATTTTACTACTTTCTGAATAATTATTAACTATCTAAATATTTAATATTTAAATATTTTACACGTATGCTTATGGGTTATATTTAGTATCGCAAAACAGAGTCACGAAAACATTTCACGATGAAATTGGTCAAATTTGTATGGAGGCTTTATGTTATATTTGCCCGATCCTTACCATATCGAAAGTGTTCACTTAGGTGGACATTGGAATTGATTTTACCAAGTTTAATTGAATTCATTCATAGAAATAGTAAATGTTTCCATACAAAAACTCAAAAATAGGCGGTAAGTTTGTATGGAGGCTATACACAAAAATGGGCGTGGCGCCTTAGATTTGACATTGGATGACATAAAAAAGTGTTCTTAGCCTATTTGGATTAAATATATTCATAAATTATACGTATTTTCATACAAAAAAATCGAAAAAGTGGTAAGTTTGTATTGGGGCTATATCTGAAAATGGGCGTGGCAACATTCTTTTGATATTGGATGCCATTAAAAGTATTTTTACCCTTACATTGTAGTAAAAGCATTTATAAATAATAACTATTTTCATACAAAAGTGAAAAAAAGTGGTAAGTTTGTATAGGGCTATATCTAAAAATGGGCGTGGCATCTTGGTTCTGGTATACAAAGTAACTAGGAGCACAAAAGCTTAAGTTTCAATTTCAGGTCAATATCTTTAAAACTTTCCGAGTAACAGTCATCGCAACAGACAGAAGGACTGACAGACGGACATGGCTAAATCGATTCGTCTCATCGAGCTGATCAATAATATATATACTTTATGGGGTCTCCGATGTCTCCTTCAATGCGTTGCAAACTTTCGGACAAACTGAATATACCCGTTTACACTTCGTGTAACATGTAAAAAATAGGTTTATAATCAGTATAGATATAATTCTCGTCTAAACCTCGAAAAAACTTTCTAGATTTTTTTTGGACAAAATGCTGACCATTTTATCGGACGAGAATGGTGACAATTCGGCGTCGATTGCTCTTTGTTTCATCAAAATCGGTTCAGAGTAACTGGCGCAATCGTGGTCGTCGGTTTGAAAAATGTGGTTTTCGAGATAAAAGCGTTTTAAGTTTGAAGTTATTTTTCTGCATACAAAAAAAGTTAAAATTGTAAGTATGCAGTTTTAGAAATTTGACCATTTTTGCGTTGATTGCACTTGGTTTCATTAAAATCGGTTCAGTAGAACCGGAGAAAAGTGACTCAAAAACACGTGATTTTGAAAGTTAAGAAATCGAATATATAAGTAAGCAGTTTTATAATATTGACAACCAGAACATCCCCTTAAAATAGTTATGCCTGTTTGTCCGTTGATCCATTCATCCATCGAACCTACGGCTCAAATCTGATTATCTTAGAGACTCCAAAGAATAAAACATCAATATTAATATTATTAAGTTCAGTTTTGAGCTGTAAAAAATGGAACAAATCAGATTGTACCTTTCTGTAATTTTTTACTTTCAGGAAAAAGAGACCTACAGCGTGTGCTCAAAAACCTCTAAGCGACGTGTTTTATATATAACCCAAGAGTTCAAAAACTATTTTTTATATGACATGATTAAGTTTGACTACCTTAATTTTGAAAAACCATCTTGAAATTTTGCAAGAATTTTTTGGTCATCAATTTAATATTTAGACATTCTTTTAAAACTTTGGTACAACTGAAGTTTTGATAACATAACATTTTGAAAAAAATTGTAATTTGAGGAGACTTTAAATGGGGGCTATAGAAAGCCGATCTTAACATAATGTATACTGAATTATTTTTTTCATAATTGAAATAAATATTTTTAAAAATAATTTTTGTTTCGTACAATATTTCGTATAATTTCGTAAAAACACAATAGGAATATTCGCTTGGATTGGTGATCTATGTTATAGTTACCCGATTCTTATCAAACTTGTTGTGTATACATGGGGAAAGGATTAGAAGTGTTTTTATGCAAGTGAATGAACATGTATATTCATAAACAATACCTTTTGTCCATTCATTCACATTACTTATTAAGGAAAAAAACTCTTCTTATCACCATTAGTAACAGGAGTAACCTATTAACTTGCAGTTTCCATTACAACATGTCCTATGTACAATCGAAACAAGACCATGAACATCCGCAAACTGAACAGATCACATATATCGGCAGTGCTAACTGGACACTGTTTTGATAGTAGACATGCGAGAGGAATGGGTATCCCTGCACACGACATATGCAGAAGCTGTGAAAACCCTCAAGACGAAGAGTATGTTGAACATTTAGTCTGCCACTGCCAAGTCCTTTGTAGAACATTTGGGCAAATACTACTTAAATAATCTGTTTGAAATATTCACAATTCAAGTGAATAACATAGTTTAGTATGTTAAGGCGTCATAATGGGGGTAGCTTCTATAATTTATTTTGTGTGGCTGATCTCACCTATCCTCTAAGATCCTGTAGTATCAGAACGGGCCGCTTCTGGCCTATGTGTTTTATTGTGCTCAGCGCATTCAGCCACTAAACCTAGCCTATGTGTGACGGGTATAAAAATATTTTTCGTATTTGATGTTGAAATTGTAATACAGTATGCAATCATGCACAGCACCTATTGTTCAACAATTTTTGACTTGGAAGTGAGTGTCTGTTAAATTATCCGCCATTTTCACTGGATTTAGCATCGTACAAATTCTCTTTGTTTCCCAAATTGAAAAGGAAGTTGCTTTTTTGACCTCGAAATTGCCATAGTAAGCTTAAAAAATAGCTTCAATATTTTTTTTTTAATGAAAACGACTTCATTATTTCATCTCCACACAAAAGTGATATGAATACTTTTAAATATTTGTAAATATTTTCAAACTCTATTTTATTTCAAACCAAGTTATTGATACTTTGAGTTTATTTTTATAAATTAACGTTCAAATGCATCATATTTCCTTTTTATCTTTATGGATTATTTATAGCTTCGCTTAAATATTGATTTTGAAGCGATTTGAGTTTTGCTTTTTTACTTTGTTGTTTTTTTTTTTTGTCTTTTACGTACATTTTCAATTTGCACTTATATTCTTTCTTTCTTTTTGTTTTTTTTTTTTTATTTTTATTAAACTTCTTACTTTTTGTTTGTTTTTTGTATAGTTTGATGCCATATCTGTCATTTTGCTTGTCTGTCTTAGGAAAGTTTGGCTTCTGTTCGTTTTTGTTTGACTTTTCTGTTTTTTTGCTTTAAGCTTTTGCTTGTTGAAATCCTTGCCTGCTTTTCGTCTTAAATTACACACTGAGCTGCTTAAGCTGCAGGATCAGCTGCCAAAGCAGCTCTAGAAGGATTTGCCTGCTCGCGTTCAATGTCGATACTACTTATACATTTTTTTTGTAATAAGAGCAAAGCAAATGGTAGACGCTTGTTTGTTAGCTTTGAACAGTTTTTCGCATTCACTTATGCTTTTCTTTGAAAATTCGTGCTACTATTGCGCTTATAGAGAATGTAATTGTAAGAGCATTTGGATTTAAGAATCGTAATCATACAAAATTCAATATTAAGCATTATGTGATGAGAGGGCAAAACCTATACGGTATTGAAGGTATATTTTTTGACCTTGTACCGAAAGGGTAAAAGAGTATATGAAGCTTGAGCGAATGTATGTAACACAAAGAAGAAGGCTAGATAGACCCTATAAAGTATATACAGTCGTATTCGAAATAATAAGTTAAAACTCATTTCGCCCTATAAAATTATGTATCGCCAAACGGTGTCAGGTTCGTTTCTGAACTTTTTGGTTGTTCTTATTGTTTCGAACTGTAGCTATATCTGTCCGTCTGTCTGTCCATCTGTCCTGCTGTCTGCCGTGCGAGAGAGATTATCTCGGAGGCTAGGGAGAGATAGGGCTACCTTATTTGAAACTTAGACTTTCCTAAGCCGTCAAATGTGCACTTACAAATGGGTTTTGTCTAGCCCCATTTTAAGGGATACCTCCATACAAATGTACCCCAAAAATTTTGGGTTTTTGCATAAAAACGTCTTTGTTTCTTATTCTAGGAAGTCTAAATTTAGTATAAATTATGCCTATGATAGTCCCAATGAAATAGACCAATATGGGTGGGACCAAAAAAATTTTAGGTAGAAATTGACCCCTTTTTTCAAGTTTTTCTTTGAAAATTCAATACAAAGTGGTATATTACGAAGGTATGACTTATTTAAGAAAAATCAAGTTTGGGAACAGGGTATCTTGCAGTCGAGCATACTCGACTTCAGCGTTCTTTCTTGTTTTACATTAGTGTTGATAGAAAAATCACTATCGGTGATTTTTTCACAGTGATTTTAAAATCGCAAATGTCGCACTGCGACTGAAAGCAGTGATTTGCGACTTTCTGCTCCTCAGTGAGCATATTCAGTTATCGTCAATTTTGTGTATTGCTTTTCTGGAACAGTGTAGGTGATTGTGAAACTAATTGTTTTTCGCGAACTGTGATTTTATCACTGTGATTTTCTAGCCACAGTCACTAATCACACTGCGACTCAACAATCACTCTTTTTGCCAACACTAGTTTGCTTAGCCACACCATATTACACCGATTAAAAGTTTTCTTGTATTCTAGAGTCCAAATATTGGTTTATATTGGAGCATTGACCAACAGTTTCACTTCACTTCCTTTGCAAAAAGTTATTTTATATTATTATTGTATGTAGAGCAATGGTTTTTTTTTAAATTTCATTTGAAGTGCATAAAATTTTTCGGATTAAACGAATTCGTACTTTGAAAATTTTGCAGCATGTTTCATAATTCCACTTCTAACGAATTAAAAATAGAAGAAAAAAATTCCAAACAATATAAAAGGCAAAATATATAAAATAGTTTTGGTTTTTTTTTTTTATAAATAAAAGACACAATTTGTCAGTTCAAGCGATACATAACTTGCCAATATTTAAAAAAAAGTGTGGAAAAGTTTTAAAATGTTCATCAATTTATGCAAGTTTCTTTTTTTTTTATCTATTTTTGTAGCATACTTTTTGCGGACATTTGCGGCTTTACAAGTCTCTCGGATCAGTGTACAGCTGAGGAATTGGTGCGATTGTTGAACGAGTTGTTTGCACGGTAAGCTTTTTGAAACCACTTAAACCACACCTCTACTCGAACAGAGAAAATAATGGAAAAACGAAAACCAGCGGAAGTGAATGAGTGAACAAACAAAAGCAACAAGTTTACTTGAGTGTGTGTTGTGTTCTAATAAATGAAAGCATTTTGCGGTATTTTCTATGTTGGAAAATTGTCTGTGTTTTAATGCTAATAATAAAAGCTAAAGAACAATAAAAATAGATGAAGAAAAACAAAAAACGGCAATGTTAAATTAATTGCAAACAAATGCAAGCCACTTTGATATTGTTTGTTTACGCTTCAACTTAAGTTACTAAACGTTGGCAACACAATTTTACGCGTCTTGTAATAAAATTCAAAGGATAATACATATTACACATAGTCAAAGAATAAATAAGAATAGCAATAATAACAAATTAAGTATTTTATTATATTAAATTGCTTTTAATTTGGCACACTTTCAGCTTTGATCGATTAGCTGCGGAGCATCACTGTTTGCGTATTAAGCTTCTCGGTGATTGTTATTATTGTGTATCCGGTTTACCCGAACCACGTCCGGACCATGCACATTGCGCTGTCGAAATGGGACTCGATATGATTGATGCGATTGCGTAAGTATACATACATAACAAAGAAGGTGCACAATTCAAATCGTTTCAAATCAGTGTTGCATACTTTTGGGCGCACAGATTGTGTTTGTTATGTAATTGAGAAAGAGTGAAAAGATTAATTAATCCTTTTAGTAATTCATTAAACATGTTAAATATATAATATTATGAAACATGTTTAATGAAACAATAATTATAATAAATTAAATATTTACGTAATCGTAGTTGAACTAAAATATAGCGTTTTGGTGCAGATACTGAAAATTTACACCATTTTAATGATACTTCGAATGTTTTCATTGATTCCTTAGGGTAGCCAATTTTTTAAATATTTTTATATTTTTTTTCTATACAAAAATTCAAATCTACGACCTGAGAAACTGAAAATAAAACCTTTCAACTCTTTTAAAAAGTAAAACTCAAAACTCTAGTGGAAGTGTTTTCGGTGTTACCCCTCTATAGCAGCTTTTTTTGCAATGCATCGTACGTCACCGCTACTGAGAAAACAGTATACAGATACAATTTGTCTCATCCAAGGTGACTATTTCGCTGTGCAATAAGTGAGACAGTTAGACAATTACTAAATCTAAACTTTAGGACTAATTTTGGGAACTCAGAGAACTACTGAAAAAACCAACACTAAATTTAAGAGTTTCTGCATGAAAACATTTTTATACCCGTCACACATAATGTGAAGGGTATATTCAGTTTGTCAAAAAATTTGTAATTCATTGAACGAGACGTCGTAAACCCCATAAAGTATATATATTCTTGATCAGCTCGACAAGACGAGTCGATCAAGCCATGTCCGTCTGTCTGTCTGTAGTTACACGTTTCATTTGCTCAGTTTTAAATATATTGAGATAAAATTCAAAACTTAAAACCAAAGTGGCAAGCCCATTTTTAGGTATAGCCTCCAAATAAATTTTTCAGTTTTTTTATTAAAAATGGTCTATTTATGAAGCAAGTTGTGTCAAATACAGTAAAAACACTTCTAATAGCAACCCATGATTAAAAAAGAACCCATGGTTCAGGAAGGTAAACTATAGCACATAGCCCCCATACTAATTCACCACGAATTTTTAAGTTTTTATATGAAATTTGAGTTATTTATGAAGTGATTTGTGTCAAATATGGTAAGAACACTTCTACCATCAATCCATGCTTAGAAAAGGACCTTTATAGAAATTATAGCTCTATTTTTTGAGTATTTGTATGAAAAAATGGGTTATTTATGAAGCGATTTACTTCAAATATACTCAAATTAATTGTATATGTAGCACACAACCCCTTTACAAACCGAACGAACATGTTCATTTAGGTATGTAAGCTTCTGTTTTACCAAAGTTAACGTGTTTCCTTGTTATTTAGATAGGGTTTTTATTTTATATGTCTCCCACACAAAACTATAATTTTTTTCAGTTTTTTTGTAATTAACTTTTTAATTATTTCTTCATAGATTCCCAAAATGTATTTTGATTATTTTTTTATGAAACCACTAAATCATCTGAATTTTGATCATATCAAATATCGATTGACTTTATCTAAAAAAAAAAAAAACAAAATATTAACAACTTCATGTTTCGATTATCGTTAAAATTTTTGATTTTAGTTTTAGTAATTTGTTCTACAAATCATATGATTTCAAAATTTTGCGATTGAAATCGATTTGCTGTACCCAGCCAAAAACGAAAATATTTACAATTTTCGAAAATTGGGTCAGACGAAATGTATTTTTTTTTTTCAAAATCTGTCACAGTCAGGCATCCCTAATACAAACTTTCTTTTTTTCTTTCATTTTTTTTGAATTTAATTGCAGTCTTGTACGCGAGGTAATGGCCGTTAATGTAAACATGCGCGTTGGCATACATACGGGTCGCGTACATTGCGGCGTACTCGGTCTGGTCAAGTGGCAATTTGATGTGTGGTCAAACGATGTAACGCTTGCCAACCACATGGAGAGTGGCGGCATACCCGGGTAAGTTGGTTAATGCATTCGAATTTAGACTAACAACACAGCTAAAACAACAGCAGCATCAATAACTGCGAAACATTCATTCAACACTAGCACGGCTCTAATTTTTGTAACTTCATTGTTTACGGTTTGTATTCAATTTTTTTTTTCCTCTATTTTTTTTTCTCTATTTTTTTTTTTTTTTAAGCACTTCTCTTGCAATTAGTGAGTACCTAGTGTAATAGTTTTAACATGAAACTCATATGACTTAGGACTTCACTGTACAGTTTTAATACAAAAAGTGTTAATGCTTTGGTTCAGCGAAAAGTAAGATTTTCTATTCTTGCTGTATTGCATTAACACGGATCTACTGTGCCGAATCCTTTGCTGCCTTTGTATCTGTGCTGTCATTGATATGTTGGCTCGCAATTCTGGCGGTGTGACCAGCCTTGCTGAATGTCTGGCTGGCAGGCAGGCAGGATTAAAATGTGTTTTACACCGCATGCAATAACAAAAGAAAACATGACCTTTATAGTAGTTGATTGTTTGTTTGTTTGTGGTGTTAGGTTTTCATGCTTGTTCGATTATGTGAAAAGCGCGTGTCGAGCACATATGTTTTTGATAGACGTCTTGTTTAAGTGTGTGTGTGAGCGTCAAAATGATGTATTAGCAAACTATGCAATGGCAACAGTTTCTTATTGTTCAGTTTTCTCTGATAAGTTTAATGTGCAATTTTGGGCAAACCTTAAACCCTTAAAGTATGCCACATTTTTTTTATTGTTTGTATTTGGTAATTTTTAAGCCACATCAAGTGTCCTTTCTGACACCAACTTGTCTATCTTAATCTACTTAGTTGCGCCATTATCGTCAGTTAACAAAAATCTCAAAGAAATTTTACTTGAGCACAGACAAAGGCGTACAAGCGTACTAAATTCCTTTATTATCTACTTTGCTTCGCCATTTGTCTGCACTCGAAAGCGACAACAATGACTGCGACAGCTTGACATTATATTTTGTCCTTCGGCTTTTGTCTCTCTATTCGGTCAGTGTGTCAGTTTACTTTAGTAAGTAACAATAACAAAAAACCTTAGTGACCTCTTTTGATATGCCCAAAAGTATGCAATAAAAACAACACGCTGTGTCAAATTACAAGTTGGCAAATATTTCTTTCGCTGTGTGTGTGTGTTTGTGCTTTCTGCGACTTATCGTGTCGTAATGAAAGTGAAAAGGAAGTCACAGTGTAGTGGTAAGTTTTTCATGAGCTGCTTTTGTTTCGTGCGGCAACTGAATATCCTTTGAAGACAGCAAAAGTATTACGAAAGAAAGTTGTAATTGTAAAAGTCGGAAATGAAGTCTAAACCACAACAGAAATAGCGGCAAAACTTAAAATTTATACACACAGATACAATATTCACACATTTCGATAAATTCAATCAGATAACTTAAAGTTCGTTGTAGTTTCTTTCTTTGTTTTTTTTCTTTTCTTATTTTTTTGGTTTGTGGTGGGTTTTATTTCCGGTTGTAGCTCTCTTCGAACTTTTGTCGATGACAGGAAACCGCAAAACGTTGACAAGTTTTACTTGTTTCCGTTTTGTGTTACCACCCGCTTCTAAAAACTTGGCAATAGATTTTGCGGTCAATCGTTCTAAATCTTATTATCGTATGGCTTACATTGTTCAATAAAGATGCTAAAAGCATTTAAATCTATTTTTGTGCTATTTAAAAATTAAATATTTTAGTCATTGCGATAAAAATTTATATAAAACTTTATTAACTTTTGTCTTGGAATAAAATATTTACACAATTTAAAATACGTTCGAAGAGATTTGACAAAAAAAAAATTAATTAAACGACTCAATTAATACAAAGCATTGTTTTTTGAAAATTAGAGTGGTATTGTGCTAGCCACTACTCGTTCCAATTTTCTGTGTCGGAAGAACGACTTGTTCTTATTTTTATACCCGTTACACATAGTGTAAACGGGTATATTCAGTTTGTCCAAAAGTTTGTGACGCATTGAAGAAGGCATCGGAGATCCCATAAAGTATATATGTTCTTGATCAGCTCGATGAGACGAATCGATCTAGCCATGTCCGTCTGTCCGTCTGTCTGTCTGTCTGTTGCGATGGCTGTTACTCGGAAAGTTTTAAAGATATTGACCTGAAATTTTAAACTTAAGCTTTCTGCGCTCCTAGTTAGTTTGTATATCAGAAAAAAGGTACCACGCCCATTTTTAGATATAGCCCCCAAACAAAATTACCACTTTTTTCGACTTTTTGTATGAAAATAGTTATTATTTATGAATGCTTTTACTACAATGTAGGGTAAAAATACTTCTAATGGCATCCAATATCAAAAAGACTGTTGCCACGCCCATTTTCAGATATAGCCCCCATTCAAACTTACCACTGTTCTCGATATTTTGTATAAAAATACGTATTATTTATGAATATATTTAATCCAAATAGGGTAAGAACACTTTTTATGTCATCCAATGTCAAATCTAAGGCGCCACGCCGATTTTTATGTATAGCATCCATACAAACTTACCGCCCATTTTCGAGTTTTTTATATGAAAACATTTATTATTTCTGAATGAATTCAATTAAATTTGGTAAAATCAATTCCAATGTCCACCTAAGTGAGCACTTTCGATATGGTAAGGATCGGGCAAATATAACATAAAGCCTCCATACAAATTTGACCAAATTCATCGTAAAATTTAATCTAAGCACCTGGTGACCATATAAACTATTAAAAGTGTTGTGTAACGGGTATTTCAGCTTCGGTTCCACCGAAATTAACGTTTTTTCCTTATTTTTTAAATTTTGGTGTACACCTTTTTGGGTTTGCAAGGGAAAAATTGGTTTATTTATGAAGCTACAATATTATTTTCAAATTTGGTAATTACACCATCCCTATCCTCCTGCTTCCCCTATAACAACCCATAAACACATATATCTTTTATAGTCTGGCAGCCAGTAGTTCAAGACAAAAGTATATACTGACGGATATGTTAACATCGACTCTAAAATGTGATGAAGAATTCGTGTTATAATCATAAAAATTATTTCTTTTAATTCGGAATTAGTTATTTAAAATATGTAAAACAAAAAAGCAAATAAAAATTTGAAAACAAAGTGAACCGGTTCGAAACGAACTATTTTTTAATAATTCGGTTTCTGGTTTAAGAGGAGACTTTTCTGTTTTTAGATGATTAAATTCAGTTCAGGAAAAGCACTTCATATAAATTTCTAATCAATTTTTTATAAGAAAAATTATTATAAAAAAACTTTTTTTTAAAGCTCCCACAGCCCGGGTAAATTCAAAATCGTGTAACACCTGTAATAAAAAAATTGTTTTTTTTTGCCATAAGGACCAGGTCCAAATTTCATTCATTGAAATGAACCCAAAAATTTTTTTAACCATCTTCAGGAATATGAACCCTGCAAGTCTCTACTTAGTTACTCAAACTTAGGGGTTTTCGGTTCAAGATTGGGTCCGGAATTTTCCAAATTCGCGCTTGTTGCTCACCTGTCAATAAAAAACACAAAAACAAAGAAACCCTTTGTTCCAAATATTAGCCTGCAAATAGCCCTGGGTCAAAATTTACAATGTAAACCTCCTCTTCAATTTGTTAAAAAGAATATGAAGAGTTAAAAATTTAGATATTTTGAGACTGGTATGTGAGCTGCGTTTAAAAACAAATGAAAGAAAAATACTCCGTATATATTTCAAAACTGTTGAACTGTTGATTTACTTTTTCATTTATTCATAGAAATATTTTTTTTTTTCGATTTCTTTTGACTATAAATTTGAACACAGATTATATTGAAAATTCATGGAAACACTTGGCATTGCAATTCGAATATATGTTAATTGTGTGTGAGAAAGAGAGAGAGAGAGATAGATAGACATTGTATGCTGAGTTCGAATTGATATTGCTGCTATGTATAGTATACTATTGTATATAGTATATAATATTTATTTTAAATTTATCCTCCTATATATTTTTATTGTTCATTCATTGTTTATATTATTTTTTCATTTTCTGTCATTTAACTGCTGAATTGGACTGTCTCTTTAAGCACCATCACAAACACAGATAAATAAATGCATACACGAGCGCATGACCACATAAAATTGTCATTTCCGGTTACGATTTTGTGCGAATGCGTAAAAATGTTTGTGCAGTGCTACTCGAATAAATGAATGTAGTCTCGACTATACATTCGTCCGTCCGTCGCATTGTCTGTGGCAAATTGTGTGTAAAGTCTGACACAATGTCAGGGTTTTGATTTTATTTTAACTATTCCAGTTGCTGTTTTTGATGCTGACAACACAGCAACTGAATACCCAAACAATTGCTAAACAATTAAAAAAAAAAAATGAATGAATGAATGAGTTTTACAGAATTTCATTGCAATAAAATTAAGCAATAAAAAAGTTTCTATTCTACAAGTGCAAGTGTTTTTTTTTTATGCAGCATAAACCAGAACAGGCGTAAAAATAAATTGAAATGCACTTTTAAAAATATTGCTGCGTGTTATGTGCAAGCAGCACTTGAAAAAGTTAAAATTCGCTTAAAATAAATGAACTAAAAATGAAGAACTGGAGCATTTTTTTATTATTTATTCTAGAGTGGGCTAATAAGTATTCAGTATTAACAATGAATTATTGTCGTATCATCGTACGGTCTAGCTGAGCAGATCGATAGATAGAAGTGACTATGGGACAGTCCCAAACAAGTAGCACAAAAAGCGACGTTTTGGTGTCACCTAATCTTGTGTATATGGCCTTAGGCCCAGAGTTGACTCGTCATAACCAGCCTGTGCAGTTTTAGGGAGCAGGTATTGGATAGTTCACCTAGCGAGTTGAGCTGCCATTTCCCCAGTAGCCGCATTCTGTGTGATCTGAGTGTGGGGCAGGAGCACAGAAAGTGATCTAGCGTTTCTGTTGCGACCTTTTTTTTGCAACTTCTGCAGTGTCTATTGAACGGGATTCCTAGTCTGGTCGCATGCTCGACGATAGGCCAGTGCCCCGTTATGGTAGCTGTTAGTCTAGCGAGGTCTTTACGCGAGTTTTCTAACCTTTTGTATGAACGTTTTGCGTCCAGCTTGAGCCAAACCGTTTTAGCTTTCCTGCAGCTGTTCAGGTTTGACCAGTTATTATGGGACAAATTGGCGAAATATGTTAGTTACTATTGTCAAAGATTACTGCACCCTTTGGGGTCTCTACCTGAACCGATTGGGAGGCGCTAGATGATCCCTTCCTGGCCAGTAGGTCTGCGTGCTCATTTCGTCCACGATAGGATAATTTAATTTTGTTGGCTGGCTTCGTTCATTAGATTTTTACAGTCCCTAATCAACTTTGACTTGTTGAAGTGAAAACCTAAAGACTTTATGGCAGCTTGGCTGTACGAGAAGATGAACACCGATCTGTCGCGGACATTCAGCTCTACAAGCAGCTCACAAGCTGCAAGTATAGCGTGAACCTCCGCTTAGAAAACACTGCAGAAACCCGGGAGTCGAAAAGATTTCTCGAAACCAAGGTCCTCTGAGTATACCCAGAACCCACAGCGCAGTCCATTTTTGAACCATCAGTGTAGATTGACAGACCGGCATTACACTCCAACAGACCAGCCTTCCTGGAGCGCAGAAATGTCCTAAAAGATTTGCTAAGATCTGGGGTTTCAGATAGAAAGTCGGTTGTTGAGCCTACAAGCTCCGTAGGGAGCTTTGACAGGAAAGCGCTGTGGCGATCAGAGGCCTAATTCTCTCAGGCAAAGTACGCTTTTTGTTGCCATTTCCTTAATGTAATATTAAATGGGCAGAAGATAGAGCAGTGCGTTGAAAGCTTCCGAGAGGCAAGTACGCTTCGCCCCTGTAGCTCCCATGCAAACCGATCTCTACACTCTACTTAGCTTGGTAACGTTGTACTGGTTCTTCAGAATAGGCCACCAGGCCAAGGCACCGTAGCACAAAATAGGGCGGACTACTGCTGTGTAGAGCAGATACAAATTCAAACATGTCTTTGAGCCTATTTCTGATACTCCATGCATTTTTGTTAATCTATTCAAGGGATTATTCCAGTTAAACTGCTATAAAATTTAAGCGAATTTAGTATCACATTTACCCATTCTATGTAAACTCATGCAAACTGCAACTACAATTTCTCAAGTTTTCCTCCATTTTCCATGGCACACGCACATTTGTATCTACGAAGTTACATATACAAACACTTAAAAGCGCCTGAACCACGGCGTTAAATCCGCAGAAAAAAATGATAAAAATTGTTTTCGAGCTAACTCGGTTAACGCCAGAAACAACCACAACAAACAATCAACTTAAATCAACAAAAGCAACAAAATGACAAAACCGAACGAAAAGGACCAAAGGACATGTTGTGGAATTTGTTGTTGCTGCTGCTGTTGTTGTTGTTGTTTTTGTTCGTGGTGCAACGTCACGTTAAAGTAATTAAGAACTCGCGACAACAGAAACTAGTGCCAACAAGAACAAATTAAAATATAAATATAGTATGTAAGGACCTTCTTCTACATATATACGAGTATATGCATATATGAATACGCGTATGTGAGGTTTCCTTTAGTTATAATCGATTAAAGAACATTCCCAATAACTTTCTCTGTATGCAAATTCATTGTTCAACGACAAAAGCAGAACAACAACTACAAACACTTTAAGTATGTCGTTAAGGAACCAACCATATAGTACAACTAAGGACTGCACCACTCGCAGGACAATAACAATTACTTTGTGTGAAAACGCTTTAAGTGGAGTAACTTTTCTTTGCTTTCGATAGCATTCTCTTCTTTTTCCAAAGTGTGCAGCCACTTCAGTCAAGTGTGAAAATAGAAAATAGAATAAAATGCATTGCAAAGAATAAAAGGAAAAATTTTTGTTAAATTGTTATTGTGGCTAACGATACTTAAAAGCGTGCTTGAGCTCAACATTCTTTAGAACTTAAAATGCATTATTTATCTATTTTTTCTACTATGTACTCTTAACAATGTTTGGTACCAATAAATATGTACTCCAGATATTGTTATTTTAAAGAATTTCTTGGCATTTGCGTCATTCATCGAAACTTGGAAATTTACTATTGTAATATAATAAATAAAATAAATAAATTGAGCTAATATTGTATCGAATTAAAATTAAAACATGAAAAACTAAACTTTGATTAAACGGACGTGAACAGTTTTTAATATACCAAATTGGAATTTAAAATTGGTTTGAGCTATATTATTGGCTTCATGACCAGACTTGAAAATGTGGAGGCCCTGGGTAACGAAGGAGTAGAGGCCCCTAACTATTCAATATTTTCAAAAAAAAAATTTTTTTCTATCAAGAAGCAGAAAAGCTGATAAAGGCCACAAAAAACATGTTTTCGAATGAATTCTGAATGAGTGTTAAATGTTTAAACTAATGCTTCGCATTTCGTTTTTATTTTATTGGCCGATAGATGGCAGCATTTTCGACAATAGATGGCCGAGTGCGCTATGTAAACATTTACTTGTATTTTGAGTAAATAAAATGTTAACAATTTTTTTAAATTCTTTTCATATTTTTTAAAAATTTTGAAAAAAATTCACAGGAGAGGTACATTAAAAAATTGAGTGTTTACTACCTAGAATTCAAAAAAATTTTTTCCAAATTTCGATAGAATTTTTTTCTTTACAAAAAAATTTAAATTATATTTAAAATGTTTTATTAATTCTATGAGCAGAAATCATGTAAAATCTAAAACCACATTTGCCGCTTTATTTTCGTTAATATCGCCGATACCGAGAAAAGTACATAGTAAGTTCAATAAACAAAGGAACTTTTGGTTTAAATCATGGAAAACGCAACGCCATCTATTGAACGTTGACAACATTAGAAAGGTACAGGTATCACCTTTCGAATGCAGCCAACTTCATGTAAATTGGTTGACAGGTTAAAAAGTTACTCGCTTTTTAAGGAATGTTCTTTAATACCTGTGTTACGGCTCACAGTGGGCGATTCGGGCAATCTAGCGTAACAAAATTAATTACTTGAAAAATAGGAAATATTTATTAAAGATATTAATTTTTATATATTAAGATCCCTTAAAGGAATAAAGTTAAATGATTTTTTTTTTTATAATAATTTTTTTTTTTAAGAATTTTTTTTTGTAAATTCAACGAAATTGGAGTTTTTTTTTTAATATATTTTTAATTATTGTAAAAAATAAAATTAATTAATTTATGCGAATAATATATTTTTAGATTAATAGTATTTAATTTTAGAAGTAAATTTTCCTTATCGGAATCTGAGTCCGATGATTCTTCATTATAGTCTAAGAGCAGTTTTTGGGCTTCTTTGTCGAACACGTATACTTTGTTCGATTTATTTACTGAGCTTTTACTCAAGTTTGTAATCACAGGATCTGAAGAAACTAGTAAAGAATTAATGAGATCCTCCATCGTATTTATTCTGGAACATTTTCGGGTATGTTTTAGCCGAAAATTTCTTAAATTTTTGTTGCTGGCTTCCAAAGCTTCTTCCGACATCATGCCAATCGGGAGTGGTACACTTTCTATTATGTCTGCTCCATGAATTAAAAATCTTATGTAAAGAACAGGGCATGTAGAACCATGGATACTCTTTTTACAAGAATTTGTGCGGTTTTTAGGGCGTATTCACGATAGATATCGGTGTTTATCGAATACCCGGACACAATGCAACGTAAAATAGTACTAAGTCTTTTATTAATTCATGGCTAACCCCGGTAATTTCCGCAGACAAATGAGAATTTTCAAAAAATCTTCGAGCAGTGTTGCCACTATTTGTGTTTCCAGCACCTTGCATTGGAATGTCTATCAACAATGCCATTTCTATCCTGAACCTGTCTTGGATGGCTGCTTTTCGTTGGTCGACTATGCTCTTATCCAAACCACGGACTTGTCACTTTTTAATCGGAAGCCGATACGCTCAAAACAACGAATCCAACAATGCAAACTCGACAATCCAAAATTGTAAAGGTGATTCTTTCTTGGCAAGCTGTCTATGGCATCTAAATTATTCATCATCTTAGGTGTGGCCTTACAAATGCCGCAGGTTTGCGATGACGTTTCTGCTATCACGTTAAAAACTTTTCCATCTTTCATCGTGAGCTGCAATTTATGCGTAACTTCAAATCGGCTTAATCTTGTGGGCACAATTTGAAGTATTTGAGTTTCGACATTTTCAATTTCGGCTCTTACTAAATCCGTAGACTCTTTAGCAAAAATTATTTTAAGAGGTCTACAATACCTAGTCGATGATGGTCGAGGATTTGTCCAAAGTGTACAGTTTCCCATTTGTACTGTAGTGGCACGACACATACGAAAAACAAATGCTCATCTGCCATTTTTAATTCCGTATTGCTGAAATTCTGCCTATAAGTTGAGTGTCCCGAACTGCCATCACAGCCCCATTTAGAAAAGAGAGTCAACCTTTATATTCATGGTCATCGTCTAAAATTGAATTAAATGATTCGGCGTGTGCTTCTACAATTCTAGCAATTGTATGATTTAGCAATTCCTGCATCGGAACTTCTGCCCAGCTTTCTTCAATTCTAATGGAATCTGGATAACACATTTTCTTGGCTGATCGAATTACATCGTATGTTGGAAAAATGTTGGCTTTTCGAGCTTTTGTGCCAGCTTGTAAAAGTTTATATGAATTTTTAGTATAATCGCAATCAACATAAAGTGCCAAAGCTTCTTCTGGAGAATATTTAATAGGAAGCTGTTGCTCTATATCCAAGCTTTTCTTTATTTTTTTAGGCGCGTCAGGATCTGAGTTTACCATTGAAACTATGTCAGATGCACTTCGTTTTCCACATTTATATAGGCTTATACGCGTTACTCTCAAAAGCTCATTGCAAGAGTTTTCCTCCACAAGGTTTGAAACTTTAATGCATTGACGATTTTTATGGCAATCGTTAATGTCTTTTTCTTTTCGTCCTACAATCGATTTCGTAGCTGGGTCTAATAGAATCAATGGTTCATCCAGCCATTCTGCGTTGTCGTCCTCGAATCGCTTTGAGTTCCTGTGGCATTTTTTTTACACTTCTCAGACAGTCGTTTGAAGAAACTTTTTAATTTTTCAACAACGGAATTGTATTCTTGCTCAGTACAAGCTGACTTCTTAAGAATATTTGAAAGAATATACTCAACTAATGCTGAAAATTTGCATGAAGCTTTTTTTTTCCTTGAAGCCATACTGAAAAAAGCGTTCGCTTGCAGGCCGACATCATACCTAAAAAAAAGCTCCATAGTGAGAAGACGCAGCTTGACGCACCAAATTTTGGACAATTTACACAGAGGACGAACCATATTTTCAAACAAGTATAACATTGTTGCCGGCCAACACCGGCTTTATAATGTTTTAGTCTACAGAACTTGAAAGTTACTTATAAATAGGGAATTAAAAAGCTTGTTAGTTTCTATCACACGTTAGCAATACAACATATATTCACAGGCCACAAAACATTTATTTTTATTAAGTACATACCTTAAGTTGTTCAATAGCAAAAAACCAGAAAGAAATAAGAATTATTATGATTTTTAACAACAATTTGCGAAAATGTAAAATGTGCGCAGAAATCTTCAAACAGTGTTGCACATGTTGCATATGTTGTGTTTGACATCTAACAGCTGATCAACCATTTGGTCTAAACAAGTTTTAATGTTATCGATTTATTAATTAGACATTTTGCAATCGGCGGGCATTCAAATTTTGGCGGATTTTAAAAGTTGAAAATATATATTTCGTTACGCTAGATTGCCCGAATCGCCCACTGTGCGGCTGCTTGAATGGCTGGAATATCATCATAAAACCCTCCTTCCATGGCAATTTTCAGTTAAGGGTACAGAAAATAATCGCATGATATATCAGGAGAATACAAAGTAAAGCGAGTAACTTTTTAACCTGTCAACCAATATATAGGGTGGTTAAATTTCAAGGGCCGATGTTGATTTTAAATAAAACACGAATTATTTTGGAAATTATTGACATTTCTTTTTATTATGATATATTGGTATGACTCAATTATGGTTGGAAGAAAATATTGGCCAAATGGCCGCCACGGCTTCGGCGGCACACGTCCATCCGATGGTCTAAATTTTCGATGACGCTGAGGCATAATTGAGGTTCAATGTCCTTAATGTGCCGAATTATCTCATCCTTTAGCTCTTGAATTGTTGTTGGCTTATTGGCGTACACCTTTTCTTTCAAATAACCCCAAAGAAAGAAGTTCAACGGTGTCAAATCACATCAAATTTTTCGCGCAAAAGAGCCATTGTTTTGTTAGCTGTGATATGCATTTTGATTTGAACGCCCATTTTCATAATAGGCCTGAATAACTTTAACGCGTTGCTTGTTTGTGTATCTTTCCATGGTTCAAATTGAGTTATTCTGAAGTTGAGAAATGTCAAAAGAAATGCTGGAAAAAACTTGACGTTTAGGTGTTGTTCACATTCAACATCGGCCCTTGAAATTCAACCACCCTATACATGAAGTTGGCTGCATTCGAAAGGTGATACCTGTACCTTTTTAATTTTATCAACGTTCAATAGATGGCGTTACGTGTTCCATGATTTAAACAAAAAGTCTTCTTATTTATTGAACAAAACATTTCTTAGATCAAGAGCTATCGAGCCACATTTAAGACTAATAAATCTCGCTGGGGGAAGTTCCTTCATGCTTACCCAGCTATGCTTCTTATTGTGTTTGCAAAAATAAGAAAAATATTTTTATTGGTTTTTTCTTCAGACTTTTGATGAAGATTTAAATATTAGTTTGGATGCATTCAGACACACAAATATTTTGTTCAAATTTTTACAATTTATATTTACATTTGTATTTTTCTTTGAATTTTCTGAACGCTTCCTTAAGTTTTATTACTCTATTTAAGAATAATAAAGAATATTTATATTATAAGCGATTAGTGGCGAGTTTGAGTTTCACTACAAGTTTAATATTTACTTTTAATCAAGAACATAAAATCGTTTGAATTTAACACAAGGAAAACTAAAAGAAAGCGAGAGAAATAGAGAAAGAGACAGAGAGAGAGAGATGAAATTATAAAATCAATTTGTTTTCTTTTAATTTTTTATTGTAACTTTAAAAAGTATTTCATGCAATCGTTTCGTTTTAAGAATTTTAATTTTCTTCTTCTGTTATTTTTCTCTTTACTGACACAAAAACTAAAAACTAGAAAAATAAGCAAAAGCTTCTTATAACAAAAATGTTTATATTTTGAAAACTATTTAAAATTTTTATATTTATCTGGATTCCTTCATTTAGACGCGTACATATCACTAAGGAAACACTTAAATGTCTTGACGGTGACTATGAAGTCGAAGTTGGAAAGGGCGCCGAACGTAATTCGTATCTAAAGGATCATCAAATTGAAACTTATCTAATAGTACCGGGCGATATTTATAGGCCTGTAAGTTAAATATCCTCTTTTTTTTTCATTTACTCAGCTAATTTACGTCAAATGTTTTGCAGCACAAAAAATCACGAAATCGTTTGCAAGCGAATGGAAATATTTCAAAGGAGTTGCGCATGATGGGACACGCCACAACGCAGAAAAATCCATCAAAGTAAAATATAAAATGAAACAATTTATTTCAAAAAAATTTATTTTATTAAATATTTTTACAGATTTGGTTTCGGTGATAGCGCCGAAAGTAATAAAGATCCCGAAGATGAGGTCAATGAGTATCTGATGCGTGCCATCGATGCACGCAGTATTGATCATTTGCGCGCTGAACATTGTCAATCGATGCTATTATCCTTTAAGGACAATGCACTCGAAAAGAAGGTAATGTGTGCTACATAGAAACTTTCTTAAATATTTAAAAAAAATATTTAATTTATAATTTACAGTACGCCAGCGAACCGGATCGCATGCTATCCGTCTATTTTTACTGCAGTTTCATTGTGCATTTTGGCGCTTTAATTATGACAATTTTTGTTTTCAAAAAGTAAGCTTAAAAAGAAATACTTTTAATTAAAATTCCAAAAAAAAAATATATTTTAAGCGAATTATATTTGAACAAAAATTAAAATAATAAAGAAAACTTTTTTCTCTTTTTTTTAATTTTTTTTAAATTTTTTTTTTTTCAGCTACTTTATTACCGATTTCGTTAACATTTCCATATCAGCATTCCTTTTGCTGCTAGTTTTTCTAGTTGCATGCCATGAGCATCCTGTGACAGTGGTACGAGAGTTTATTAAATATATTTTTTTCTGTTACGTTTTTTATATGTAATATTTGTATAAAAACTGTTTACAATTTTTTAACAATTTTTTTCAAATTTTTCATTCAGCTGCCAGCTTCGATTAAAAGATTCTCATTGCAAATTTATAGCAATCGTTTGCTGTCACAGTTTTTTGCCTTTCTGACAGTTTTGCTGATTGCGCTAACAACATTTGTCATCATGGTAAGTTTTTTATTAACAAATTTAAATTATATTTTCATTTGAATAATGTCACATCAAAAGAGGCTGTGTTTGTAACATCTCTCAATACTTTTAACAAAAATATAAAATAAAATAATTTATATATACATATAAAATAAAATAAAATTAAATATATATTAGTTCAGTGTATAACTTTCCGCCAATTTAATAACTGACGGTTCTCATCAACATGTAAGGTCATCGAATGAAAGCTCTTGGTGTTCTTTGCCAGATGAGCTAAGACGCAAAAGCCGCCTCTCGCAAAAATCTGTCACTCCTGAAAAAAAGCAAGTCCAAAAATAGCAACAATACAAATTCTAACAGGTTCGCAATTTTATCAGATGATAATAACGATAATGACGATGTTAGTAAGAACGATCTCATGGACACGGCTCCTACTGCAGCACCGAGGATAATTAAGCCACCACCGATATTTATCCCGGACGTTGCTAATATTTCAGAACTTCTAAGCGATATATATTTGGCCATTGGTATTAAGAATGTCTCAAATGTGGCGCAGAGCACAGCTCAGCTGAGTGCACAAAACGAAAGGATGAACCTGCTTGTTGCGCCCATTGTCAAGGAGACCATGCTGCTTTATACAAGGGCTGTATAGTTTATAAGAAAGCGAAAGAGCTGCATTCACCCAAGCCAAGAACCATAAGAACATCCGGCCTCTTAGCGCCATCAGTAAATCATGGCATCAGCTTTGCCAGCGTAGTGAGAGGAGGTCACTCTGATTGTCCAGGGCATCAAACCACGCAGCAACCAACAGCATCTCCCCCAGTTTTAAATCAACTAAATCCCAGACTGGACCGTCTGGAAACCATGATTGAAATGCTAGATCAATTTGCCGTCATAATGCAAATGTTCACGTCATTAATGACTAAACTATGCAAATAAGTCTCCATATCCTACTATAGAACGCGAATGGCCTGTGTAAGAGTAGACCTGAGGTCGAGTATTTTCTCAAAACCAACTTTGTTGACATACTTTTGGTATCAGAAACACGTTTTACGAGCAAATCCTTCTTCTTCATTAGTAGATATGATGTTATAGCTGTAAATCATCCCAACGGTACCGCCCGGGGTGGTACGGCAGTCATTATCAGGAGTGGAATCAAATACGTGGAGCTTCAGGCCTATCAGAAACCCTGGTTAGAGTTATCTGTCCGACGGGAGATATCAGAGTTGAGGCTTTCTACTGTCCACCTCGCCACACCGTTGTACATAGTCATTTTATGTATATAGAAGACAAAGAAACATACCTACATTTTTATATATATAGATAGACAGAAGGTATGAATTTAGGAAAATAAAAATTACCGGAGCAGTAATGTCACTTGTCCGTTTTTTTTATACCCGTTACACATAGTGTAAACGGGTATATTCAGTTTGTCCGAATGTTTGCAACGCATTAAATGAGGTATTTGAGACCCCATAAAGTATATATATTATTGATTAGCTCGATGAGACGAATCGATTTAGCCATGTCCGTCTGTCTGTCCGTCTGTCTGTCTGTCTCTCCGTCCGTCTGTCTGTTACGACCTGAAATTTGAAACTTAAGCTTTTTGTGCTCCTAGTTAGTTTGTATGTCAGAACCAAGGTGCCACGCCTATTTTTAGATATAGTCCCCATACAAACTTACCACTTTTAAGGTCAACCCCTTTAATGGCATCCAATATCAAAAGAATGTTGCCATGCCCATTTTAGATACTGCCCCCACACAAACTTACCACTTTTTCCGATTTTTTGTATGAAAATACGTATTATTTATGAATATATATTTACTATCAATTGGATAAAAACACTTCTTATGTCATCCAATGTTAAATCCAAGGTGCCACGCCCACTTTTAGATATAGTCCCCATACAAACTTTCCGCTCATTTTAGATTTTTTGTATGAAATCATTTATTTTTTCTCAATGAATTTATTTAAAATTTGGTAAAATCAATTCTAATGTCCACCTAAGTGAACACTATCGATAAGGTAAGGATCGGGCTAATATAACATAAAGCCTCCAAACAAATTTTACCAAATTCATCGTGAATTTTAATCTAAGCAACTGGTGAAGATTTAAAGTATTAAAAGTGTTGTGTAACGGGTATTTCAGCTTCAGTTTCACCGAAAATAACGTTTTTCCTTGCTTTAATTTGTATTATTTGTTGGTAAATTTTTTGTAAATTAAAAAATATATTTACGGCTGAAGAAAATTTGATCAACTCGTTTGAATTTTTTTTAAACTGATTCCATAATCTTATCTCCCTTTTTGTATATAATTCTTATTATAAAAATCTCAAAACAAAATTTCAATTTTGGAAAGTATGTATATGTACAACTCAATCCCTAGACGACTTACTAGGTATGCTAATAAAATAATTAGCATACTTTTGCAGCGTTTTAAAAACAAAAAGTTTTAAGCTAGCAAATGAGCCGAGTTGATGACATTAAAACAAAACTTTGACTTTTTAGAAATTGTCAAAATAAAGAACAGCAAGGATAAAGCAGATGAGCAACATTTCTCATGCATACAGCGCCAATTTTGGTGTCGAAATGGCTTTTCTTGTATGTATATGAATGAGAACTTCATAAATATAATAAAACTGAGAAAAGCCTGGCTAACTGAGTAGTCTGACAGGTAGCCTCTTTCAATAGACTAAAACATATCATTTTATTTTTTTTTGCAACAAATAAAACATGAGTTTTATGTGGCTTTCCATACACAAATACATACAACCAGCAGCATATAACTTTAAATGGAAAAACTTTCTTTTTGACTCGCACGACTCACTTTAGCGCAGTCGTTTCCTCCCTTCCGGATTCATGTCATCCTCTTCGCTTTTCTCGTTCACACATCAATTCTTCATTAGCCATCAACTTGCTTTGGTGTAAATTTTTGCTTTTTGTGTCACGTTTTATATTTTTGCATTTCACAAGTAATGAGCTTTGCACTAAGCTAGCAACGCAAATTAATCCGTTCAAAAATATTATACAAACCCATATGTGAAGAGTGTTTAAACTTTGCTTAAAGTAGAAAAAAAAGTTATGCTGCTCATTCCAAAAGAAAAAAAGACCCTAGTGCAACGAAAGCGAAACTTTTATGCCGCTCATTCAAAGCTTTGATAAGCAACACATTACGTATACGCAACGTTTGGCTTAGTTTGTGACAAACTTTTTATTTTCCATTTTATTTTATTAAATCTGTTAAAAAATAATTTTAGCAACTAATTTGCTTTGTAGATTTATTCCACTTACGTGAATTCATGTAAAACATAAGAAAGCTGCAGTGAAACTAATACATTTTCGAATTCCTTTTAAAATTGCACATCAAAGGCATTCAAATTGAATTAAAAACTTTATAAATGAAAAAAAAAACAGAGTTAAGAGTTGTACAAATGTATTGAAAATGATTAATAGAGCAAATAAGCTTGTCAGCTTGTCAAGAGGTTTAGTATTCTATTTGAAAATATTTTTTTTGTTTCAATTAAAATTTTTGCTTTTGCAAAGATATTTCTTATTGGAATTATCGTTGGCAATGAAGCCGTAAAACTAGTTTTCGATTTTATTAAAAGCAAAAGAGTACGATTTCAATTGAAATTGAGTGCCTTTTCTATGCATTGAAATTGGTTTTGATAATTAAGGTATTCAGAATGGCTTAAAACCTTGCATCTTTAGAAAATTGTAAGAAAATTCGGCAGAACCAACAGCTTGCACAACTTTACTCTAACCTGACCCTTGACTGAAATATTTCATTCTATTGCTGCACAATAAATACGAATTTTGATATGTTTAGTAGCAACTCTACTAAATTTCGAATTTAATTAAAAAATTGAAACAAGAAAGTCTGCTTCTGTGGTAAAAATCTGAAGCGCTGGGTAAAATCAAAAACACACTGAAGGAAAATGTTTAACATTTGGGTTTTTTAGAAAGTTTGTAACGCATTAAAGGAGACATCATAGACTCTATAAACGATACACATACATTCTTGAACAGCACGACAACACGAATCTATCTAGCCGTGTCCGTCTGTCTGTAGCGAAGCGATTCATTTGCCACCATGAATCTGTTAATCCACGACTTCTATCAACTCCTTTTAGCTGCTCTTAGGTTAGGTTTGGTTAGAGTGGCCGACGCGAATTCTCGCGACGTCACCTAGGCCAGATAGGCCCATTGTGATACCATATGATCCCTCTTTTTTTTCCTACTACTCGAACCAGCTCGATTTCCACATGAAGGCGACAACTGCACTAATCTTGACTCATGCAATCTCGGCCAGACTATGTATTGGAAAACGGCCTACCAAATAAAGTAAGCCTTATTTCCCCATGGGCTGGGCAGTGACAGACAAAATGTTTTACTATCTCCTCCTTTTCTCGTTTCTACAGCTCCTACAGAAGTCATTTGATGCTACCCCTAGTCGGACGGCATGTCTTCCTACCAGGCAGTGTCCCGTGAGAGCTCCAACCATCATGGATATTATGGAGCATGAGTTGGGCTGTTCATTTCGGAAGATTCGAGATATTACATTTGGGATTTGTGCTCCACCTAGTCTTTGCCAGTCTGATTATTTCCTCTTTCATTCCCAGGAGGAATAACGGAATTGGTTATTTCTCTGGCCAATCAATCTGCTTCGCAATTACCAAATATAACTGGGTGACCCGGAACCCATGAGAGGCAAATATCCCATTGCTCAGCCATCTCGTTGAGAGATATGCGGCACTGGGAAATAGTTTTGGATGTGTTATTGTATGAGTCAAGTGATTTTAGAGCAGCCGGACTATCCGAAAAAATGTGTAATTTTTGTCTACTATCTGAGTGGCGCCCTAGATAATGCATGGCTTCGTGTACAGCGTCATTTCAGCTTGAAAAACGCTGCAGTGATCCATCCAACCTGTCCTTCGAGTTTGAACCCGTCTGTGTAGATATTTATGGCGGGGTAGGTCTCCCAGTTTCCAGCGAATCGGTTATTGGCTTTGATCTGAGCTATGGTTTGCGGCTTCTTGATTTAAACTTTGCTCTTTAAATATCGCTACAAAAGAAGTCCTGCGGCGTTAAATATGACCCGACAATTTCTTTGGCCGCTACGCCGCACCAATCGGTTACTTTTTGACCAGGGAGTGGCTCTTTGAATATCTCACAACGATTTTCAACAGCTTCTAGACCAGCTAGACCAAAGCTCACCATGACCTTGGAGCAAACCTTGGACGAAATGAGCGTACATATGATGTCCCGGTTTGTATTGCGGGAACAAACTATTTGTAATTTCATTTTATAAAGGAAAAGATGCAAGTCGGTCTTTAAAATGCACCGCAATGTCCTTGGCGAAGAGTCCAACTGCGATGCACAGCGTCCGTATGATGTGTTTGGGTTTTCATGAATTAATTTGTTCCCACAAATGCCGGTGGTCATAAATTTTTGAACAAAATTGGGAAAAAAGGTGTGTGAAATCCGTTTGTAAGTAATAGAAGACCCATTTTCAAAATTCAATTAATTGATTTCTGATTTCTGGTTGATTCATGGCACAAAATAGATTGAAATGACGCATCGAATGACGTCAATTTATAAAAAAAAAATAGCGATGTTATTCAAGATTCACCTGCTATCGCAACAGATGACACATCTTGAATAATAATAATAATAACACTAGTTTACAAAAATTTTCAATATCTCGTGAAATTGTTTCTAACCCACCTATTTGCATGTATTTTGGGGCGAGGATTTCACAAAATGGCAACCAAAAATTTTTCTTAAGAGCCGTTATAAGATATCTTCAAAAAATTTTAATTTTTAATCCCAGTTTTGCAGGAGAGAAAAATTTTTTTTATTTATTTTTAAAATTTGTAAATGAAGACAATTTCATTGCGAAAATGTGAAGCCTTCAAATGTCCAAATCGAATAAAAAATGTGTAAGTTTTAGGAAGTTATTTATAGAAAGCTACTTTTCAACTTTTGAAAAATTTCGGAAAGATGAGAATTTTTATTGAATTTCTTTAATTGTCTTGAATGCATTTCAATTTAATATATCACAAAGGAACAGATAGGGTCATTGTATAAATTTGCATAATTAGAATTTAAACTAAATAAGAAAGGCTCCTTTACAGGATATTCCGGAGTTGAATAATATAAAAATTCTTCATTGTTTTCTTTTGATAAAAATAAATTTACTTGTCCATTTTGCATATGATTGCTCAGTCTTTTTTCTACTGTCATTTAAAAAGAATGTCCTTATAGTCCTCGTTGGTCAGAAGATGCGAAAGCTTTGCATTTCCATTTTTTTCCAATTTAACGACACTTTAGTTACTTTCGTCATTATTGTGGTGTGTGTGCGTGCTTGTTTGTGTGAGACGTGCGTTTGGTTGTCTGAGTCACAGACTTTTACGACATAAAAAAGATGCTATGATATTTAAAATATCGTTAAACTTGTACCCAATGGAGTATGAAGTAATGCTCTTAAATGCAGTTAAAATGTGCTAAGCAGATTAGAAGCTAATTTGCAGTTTTTAGTATCAAAGTTGTAAAATATTTCTTATGCATTTGTAGATTTATTTCAAATAAGATTTTTATTTATAAAAATTTTATTTTTTTCTTTTTAGATGCAAGCCATAATACAACAAAATTTGCTCGAACAAAACAATTTAATTGAGCCAAGCGAGACTTTAAGTGTGAATGCAACGCCAAGGACAATATTAGCTGAAGTCGAAGAAATAATGCCAGCGCTAAGAATAGCAACAATGACGCCAGCAGCAACAACAGCCGCTGTAACAATTGCAACAACAAGAACAACAACGACAATGCCTGCAATGGAATCCTATTTCAACGCTGATTTCTATTTTGCAAACAATGTAAGTACTGGCAGAATAATGGAATAAGGACATTTCTAATTAAATTGTGTACATTCTGAAGTGTAATAGCCTGCGAAATGGGTATTATCAATTTCTCGAGAAGTTGGAATCGCAGTTAAAGAGATTTCGTAGACTGAGATATATATTAATATA
This sequence comes from Leucophenga varia, assembly GCA_018903435.1. Taxonomy (NCBI): domain Eukaryota; kingdom Metazoa; phylum Arthropoda; class Insecta; order Diptera; family Drosophilidae; genus Leucophenga; species Leucophenga varia. The sequence goes on along the minus strand of JAEIFJ010002073.1, from coordinate 60,447 downwards.
TCGATTTTAAATCGATTAATTGTCTTCGTTTCGATTTTGTATCGATGTTGCATTAGACTTTGTGTTACGAAATTCAATTTATTGGTTGTACCAAAATTATTGTCTAAAGTTTTCATTTTAAAAATCAGTAAAGTCGATAACTGCTGCAAATATTCGATTAATAGTCGATACATCAATATTATCGATTATGTTTAGCTTCGGAAATTATCTACCAACTACTGTGTTCTAAAATATTGCTCAAATAATCGAACCGAAAATAATAATCTTATCAATCTTGGCGAAGTTTAATATATAAACAGTTGTGTATAACCTCGGTGAGTCCATCCCTCAAATAAAGAAGAATTCTCTTACTATCCATATACACTCTATTATTAAGAATATGTAGATTTATTAAATAAAACAAAAACGGTTCATTTATTCTTCGAAATTTTTTCGTCGCCTTCAAAGTAATCCTCTCCGTAATCGCCTTCAGGACCTTCTTCGATGCGGCTTGATTCTCATCAGTCGAGTCGAAACGATGTCCACGCAGTTTAGGGAATAGCCAGAGGTACGACGGTGCTAGAAGCGCTATGCGTTGAATTTTTGACGAAGGTGCGGAAACCAAAAGTTGTCAGCCTATAATTCAGGCCTCTTTTGGCGAATTGCTTCCTTCAAACGACATATAACGTCCAAATAATAGTCCTTATTAACAGTTATCTTTTTTATTAACAGATAATCGAAAAAGAACTGTCAACATAACCTTGATTTTTGACTTGCTTTGGCTTTTTTATACCCGCCACACATAGTGTGAAGAGTATTATCATTAAACGACATTAAAGGAGGCATCGGAGACCCCATGATTTGATTTAGCCATGTCCGTCTGTCTGTCCGTCTGTATGTCTGTCTGTCTGTCTGTCCGTTTGTTGCAATGCGCTCTTATCGGAAAGTTTCAAAGATATTGACCTGAAACTTTAAATTTAAGCTCTTTGTGCTCCTAGGCAATTTACATGTCAGAAACAAGGTACCACACCCATTTGTAGATATAGCCCCCATACAAACTTACCATTTTTTTTTCAATTTTGTTCTATGAAAATAGTTATTATTTATGAATGTATTTACCAGAATTATGGATAAAAGCACTTCTAATGACATCCAATTTCAAAAAAAAAGGTGCCACGCCCATTTTTTGATATGGCCCCCATATAAACCAAGCGCCCATTTTTCAGATTTTGTATGAAAATAGTTTTTATTTATGGATATATTCCGATATGGCAAGGATCGAGCCACTATAACATATAGAACCCATACAAACTCACCTTCCATTTTTTCTTTTTTCAAGAAAACGATTAAAGTTACGTGTGGCGGGTATTTGAGCTTCGGTGCTACCGAAGTTAACGTTTTTTCTTGTTTTTTTTTTTTTCTTTTTTTTGGTCTTGGCTTTCCTTTTGCACGGTATTCACTTGCTTGGTTCACAGTTTCAAGTTTGGAAGTTTTGTAAAAATCGAAAAACACGCGTGCCTCATTACCTACTTACGCTATGGTCTCAAAATTTGACATTAATGTCAATTAAAGTCCTATCAACTTAAGGAAAAAATGAAATCGATTCCTAATTCCCGGGAAATTTAAATCGATTTGTCTTACTACTACACAGAAGTATATAGTTTTTAAACCCGCTGTCCAATTAGACGAGTACTCATTTAAATTGGTAGAAAAACAAAAAAATTGTCTCTCGTGTTACTTGGGCCTTCGGCGCGCACGAACACTCTTAACATTAAATTATTCAAACACGAAACCGCACGAAGATGAGCTACGTCACAAGCGCAACTCATTCCACATTTCTACTACAAACTAACCGACCATTAATCCACTTCCTTTTCATTTTCGGACCCAGAGACAATTGTTTCATCCGCAAAAATTTCTCAAAATGCCAACTTTTCCGTTTCTAAATTTCTAAAATTGCACTGTGATATGTATTAATGCTTTGGTTCCTTCAAAGTTAACTTTATTATTTATCACTTACACAAACCATTTCTTTCTTTTTTTTCTTTTCTCCCTATTTTTCAGACTTTTCTGCTGCTAACATTGCTCACAATGATGTCCTGTGCCACGTACCAAGTGTTGCGCATAATATTGAAGCTAATTTTGTTACTCGTTGCGGCCGGCTGCTATACAGCATTTTCATTATATTTGCATACAACGCATAGCGGAGAGAAGATTACATTTGCAATGGCGTAAGTCACTTTAATAAAAAACAATCAGACAGATAGACTGACAGACAAAAAGACAAGAAAACTAGAAAAAAAAAGTTGATATAATAAAAAATAAGAAAAAAAGAAGAAGTGAATGAAAGCAGGAAAAGTTCAAGCAAAGCTTACAGCGAAGCACGAATGAAATTACGTTTCTAATGCAATTTGTCATCTCGAACGTGTACAACAACAACAACAAGAAAGTCACTTTCATCGATGTTGCATCCATCTTATATTTTGCAGATGCTTCCATGATTCGTCTTTGAACTCTGCTCCGCAATGCAGCGTTTCTTATGAAGAAGTAAAGGAAGCGAGAGACTCGTTTATTTGATGCTAGTTGGCGCAGTAACATTAAAATGCATTACAGCAGCCGCAAACTGCATTAAAATTGTATTTAGCACTTGGATTTTTCCGTAGACATCTGCTCTTACATTTACTCCTGTCCTATTTTAGCTGTTACCATTTTCTTTTGCAACAAGTTTACTGTTCAACTGCGTAGGTAGCTACGAAATACTTTGACCGATATTTGCTTTAGTTGATTTTGTTTTTCGACAATAATTCATAAAATAATATCCGATACAGCTCTAGGTTGAATGAATCGATATGTCGCCTCAAAAGGCATCGTTCTGATAAATTCGTATAAATTCGTATAAATTCGTATAAATTCGTATAAATTCGGATAAATTCGAATAAATTCGGATAAATTCGGATAAATTCGGATAAATTCGTATAAATTCGTATAAATTCGTATAAATTCCGTATAAATTCTTATAAATTCGTATAAATTCGTATAAATTCGTATAAATTCGTATAAATTCGTATAAATTCGTATAAATTCGTATAAATTCGTATAAATTCGTATAAATTCGGATAAATTCGGATAAATTCGAATAAATTCGGATAAATTCGGATAAATTCGGATAAATTCGTATAAATTCGTATAAATTCGTATAAATTCGTAAAAATTCGTATAAATTCGTATAAATTCGTATAAATTCGTATAAATTCGTATAAATTCGTATAAATTCGGATAAATTCGGATAAATTCGTATAAATTTGGATAAATTCGGAAAAATTCGGATAAATTCAGATAAATTCGGATATATAGCAGATGCACCTGAGTTGATTGAAATACCGAATAAGGCATAAATTGAAAATTTAAGCATCAGTTAAGAGAGCAGTGTCGAGAAAACACGAAAACAATCGGGAATTTTGAAGTAGCAGAATTTTTTTATGACTGCATTCTCAAAACATTTCGAATAAAAAATTCGTCTTTATAACAATTCTAAAACCGTTAATTCATAAAAAAGATAGAAAAACCAAGTACATTTTTAAGTTCTCTCAAATACGAAAAGGTAAAAAAAAATAATAATAGTAATAAGTTAGGCTACATCAAAACACACGATTTATAATAATAATTATTAAATATGGGATTTATACAAACCTTAAAATATATCCCTAATTTTGGAATTTTTGTACTGTTTCTTTTAGTAAAAAGGCACAATTTAGTATAACTTATTTTCATGTCATATAAAAAAAATTCTAAAATTGATTTAGATGGAATCATCAAAAGATTCAGCTTCAATACAAAAATATCTCTTATCACACTGGTCGGCATAAATATTTTGACAAGACGAAAAAAACATATCTTTTGATTTACATTCGTACAATTTAAAGCTTTTTGGATCTACTGTTTTCTTTAATCATTTATAAAGTAGAATTTCATGTAGAATGCAAAAATGAAATCAAATTTTTTCGAAATTGAACGGTTCTGGAGATTTTAATAGTGTGAAGGGTATATTCAGTTTGTCTGAAAGTTTGTAACGCATTGAAGTAGACGTCTTAGACCCCATAAAGTATATATACTCTTGATCAGCTCGATGAGACGAGTCGATCTAGCCATGTCCGTCTGTCTGTCCGTCTGTTTATTTCAACGCGATTTACTCGGAGACTACAAGAGATATTTAGCTGAAATTTGAAACTTAAGTTTTTCTCGGCAACGACCAGGTCAAGTTTGAATATGAAGGTGCCTCGCCTATTTTTAGGTATAGCCCCCATACAAAACTATAGATTTTTCGAATTTTTGAAAATATTTATTGTTTATGCATACATTTACTCCAAATTGGGTAAGAGCACTTCTTATGTCATCCAATTTAAAATATAATATGTATTAGGCATAGCCCCCATAAAAACTTACCTCCTGTTTTCGAGATTATGTAAGAAAATGGTTATTATTTAGGAATGTATTCACTCCAAATGGCCTAAAAACACATCTTATATCATCCAATATCAAAAGCAAGGTGCCATGCCCATTTTTAGCTAAAGTCCCGCTTTCGAATTTTTGTATGAAAATGGTTATTTTTTAGTAATATCCACGCCACTTCCATTTTTGGAATAGGCCCCTCATAACGTGAGTTCTATTGGACTATTCTTTATGTTTTTTTTTTGCCATATTTGGCCAAATTATATTCGATAAACTTATAAGCAGTTCCTAAACTAATAATCTGACGACAAAACATTGTTTAAATGGTAAATAGAGAACAAAATGACGATGTTATCTTTTCTTATAAACATGGCGACTAGACTATCAGAACCCAAGATATCAGCATTTGATATATTTTTAAATAAATTAATTAGAACCTTTCTAGAAACCTTCGCATTATATAAACTTATTTTTTCACTTCTCTTCCTTTTCGATCAATTTTTTTCATTTGACGCTTATTGATTGCGCCTCCTTCAACACATTGCAACACTGAAATAACTTTATTATTCACATCGTGTCCTTTCTCCTTACATTTGGACATCGACTTTTGATGGCTTACTTCCGGTTTTTCTTTGTGTGCGCTACATCAGCAGCAATGAGGAAGCACTGTTGCGCTACATAATAGACACAATCTTTTTGTATGCATTTATGTTGGCGTTGATTTTTCACAGTCATCAGACGGAGGCAACATATCGTTTGGATTTTATTTGGAAATTGCAAGCAACTGGTGAGTATCTAAATATAAGCAAAATAAGTTTTTTTTGTATTTTTGTTTTGTTTTTTGAAAAATCTTTTTTCAATTTCAATAAAAGTTGTTTACTGCTCTTATTTTTGCTCGTCAGAAATTATACGCTTCATTTAATAAATTGCAAACTCATTCGATTTGAACAAATAAACGAATAATCGAGCGTGTAGAATGAGTAAAAAACTTTGAATCTATAAGATACATTTTATGACAGCATTTCGAATAACAAATTGCAACAGAATAGAAAATATTTCTGCATAGCTTTAAATTTGTTGCAATTATTTATTATGCGCAATGTTTGAAAAGAGCAAAAACTATTTACATTTATGAAAGTAGAGCAAGCAACTTTAACTTGAAAAATAACTGCTGCTACTGCTGTGGCAGCGGTAACGGTGGCGGCTGTTCTATTTATGCAACATTTTCTTACTTGAACTTGTTTTTCAATTTCACGCTATTCGCTTATAAACATAAACTCACAAACAAACACACAGATGTGAATAGAGGGAAAAGGAGGATATGGAACATCTACAAGCGTACAATCGAAAGCTACTTGAAAATATTTTACCCGTGCATGTTGCCGAGCATTTTCTAAGCCGTGAGAAGCATATTGACGTAAGTACTCTACTTCATGAATTCAAACAGACAGACAGACAGACTGAAAATCAACGGAGTAAAAAAGATTTGAAAAAATAAAAAAAAAATTGACAAAAACACTATCCAACAAATACAAACTTATATCATGAGATATGATGATATGAGAGGATATTGCTTGCTAAACTCGAGTCTCAAAAGCAGCCGTTGAACCATTAAAAAGTGAGATTTTTAATTCTTAGACAATTATAGAGCTGAGTTCTGAAGTGCTATACCCATAGGCTCTAATGGCGCTTGTCGTCACATTGGAGTGGGTCTTATTTTAAATTGCAACTATGGACACTCGAAGATACTCAACCTTCTAGTGTCCTCGCCACCAGCCACAGACTACTGTACATCATACCCAACATTTGGTGGGAAGTAAAAAATTATTATCCCAACAAGAGCAGAATGGGAAGACCTACCCCATTATGAAACCAACGCCATACATATCTACACAAACGGGTCCGAACTCGAAGGAAGGGTTGGTGGGAGGTATCTTTTCCCCGGACCTGGAGATAAGAGAGTCTTTCAGACTTCCCGATCACTGCAGCGTTTTCAAGCTGAAATGATTGCTATTCACGAAGCCATGCATTATCTAGGGCACCATTCAGGTAGTAGGCAAAAAAGGACACATCTTCTCTGATAGTCAGGCTGCCTCTTACAATAACACATCTAAAACTATCTCCCAGTGCTGCACATCTCTCAACGAGAAGGCGGAGCAATGAAATATTTATCTCACATGGGTTCCGGGTCACCAAGATTTATTTGGTAATTGCGAAACAGATAGATTGGCCAGAGAAGGTACAAACTCCGTTATTCCTCCAGGGAGGATTTCGACAGGAATTCCCATGGCCTCTCTGAAGCTGCGAGTGAAAGAGGTAATAATCAGACTCCTTAGCCCTTGGAGAAATAAGGTTTACCGTACTTGGTAGACTAATTCTCGATAGTCTGGCGGAGATTGCATCACTCAAGATTGGTGCAGTAGCTGCCTTCATTAGAAAATCGAGCTGCTTCGAGTAGATGAAAATAAAAGAGGGATCATATGGTATCACAATGGGCCTATCTGGCCTAGGTGGCGTCGCAAGAATTCTCGTCGGCCATTCTGACGTAACCTAACCTAATTTAAAGAGCAATGGATGAAAGTTTCTAGCACATCAGAGTTGAGCTTTACAATTGTCCAAAAACTACCAAAAAAATCATTTTCGAGAAAAACACCAGGGGTCATTCTGGTCACAAAACACATGCAGAGCAGTGTAATCATTTGTACTATTTTTTATCCGTCATATTTTGCGATATGCTGCATCGAATAGAAACACAACCACAAGTTTTTGTATGCAACTAAAATGACAAAAAAATACAAGAAATACAATATATGTGGTAGGCTTACACTGCATTTATTGTATTTCAGTTGGAGCAGCTGTCAAAATGTCACGGAAGATACGAGAACATTTGAAGCTTTAGTATATTTCATTTTAAGTTAAATCAAATAAATAGAAATGTTGCACGTAAATGTTGCTCGACTATGAGATGCCCTGTAACTAAACTAAATGAATTTTTTTTTTTTTTGCAGATAAAGAATTTGAGCATGTTTAAAAAAAAAAAAATTTTATATATAAATAAAAAAAAAGGCTATCTCAGCAGCACTGGCGATGATCAATTTATAGGACTAACTCCATTTAATTTAGTCAGTGACAAGTCAGAACTGTTTCTGATCTGGTTTTTTCTATACACACTTTTATTAAGAATGTGCTACAAAGCTGACTTTGCATAAGCATGGCACAATCACTGATCACCATTTGGTCATCCCTGTGTCAGCCATGACCGAATTAAGACTATTCCGCTTAATCAGTCTGACCAAAGACAATAGAAATAGTAAGATGAGTAACGGTCACACAAATGAATGTAGTAAAAACAAGGAAAAACGTGGAACCGAAGCTAAAACACTCGTTACACGTATTTTTAAATAGTTTATGTATTATCACCGGTGGCCAAGAAAAAACTTCGAGATGGGAGGAGTCAATGGTCTGGGCATAATATTGGTGTCAAATTTTAAACTAAAATACAGATATTCCAAAAAAATTCGAAAATAATCGGAAAGTTTGTATGGGACCTATGTACAAAAATGAATGTGGCACCTTGGATTTGATATAGGATAATATTAAAAGAGTTTTTCCCAATTTGGAGTCAATACATTTTTAAATAACAACCATTTTCATACAAAAATTCGAAAATGTGTGATCATTTTGTATGGGGGCTATACCTAAAAATGGGCGTCACACTTATATTTTCAAACTTTGGTCCTGGTCATTCCCGAGTTTAGCTTGAGTTTCAAATTTCATCAAAATAACTCCAGTAGTCTCCGAATAAATCGAGATGAAATAAACAGACAGACAGACGGACACAGCTAGATCGAATCGTCGCTTCGAGCTGATTTAGAATATGTGTATATACTTTATATGGTCTTCGACGTCTCCTTTAGTGTGTTAAAAATTTTCGGACAAACGCTATGTGTAACTGGTATAAAAATTTCAGACGCACGTTATGTGTATATCCGTCACACGTACTGTGAACTGATATTAGTATAACTAGTTTGTCGAAAAGTACCGCATTTTAAGAGGCATTGTATTATAGACAAGAATATAAAGAATTTATATTTTTGATCATCTTACGTAACGAGTCGATCTATGTTATCCATGCTCGTCTGTTTGTTTGTTTACTGCTACACGTTTAATTCTGTTGGTTTAGATGATATTCATGTCCGGAACGCTCACTTTTTATAGTTTAGAGGGTATATTCAGTTTGTTTGAAAGTTTGGAGCGCATTGAAATAGACGTTATAGACCCCATAAAGTATATATATATATTATTGATCAGCTCGACGAGCAGAATCGATCTAGCCATGTCCGTCTGTCCGCCTTTCCGTCCATCCGTCCATCTGTCCATCTGTTTGTTTCTTCGCAATTCATTCAGTTTTAAAGATATTAAGTTGAAATTTGAAACTTAAGACTTTCTCTTCAACGACTAAATCAAGTATAAATATGAAAGAGCCACGCCAATTTATAGGTATAGCCCCCATACAAATCAACCAGTTATTTTCGAGTTCAAGTTCAAAAAAAAAATGTTTTTCTAGAATGTATTCACTCTAAACTGGCTAAAATGACGTCTAATATCATCCAATGTGAAAGTCAAGGTGCCACACCCATTTTTAGGTATAGCCCACATACCCACAAAAACACTCTAATATAATCCTTTCTTAACTTTACTGATTTTATAAGAATCAGCCCACTATAACATATAGCCCCCAAAGAAAGTCGCAACCCATTTTCCATTTTTTTTTAAGAAAAGGTTTATTATTCTGCACTTTTGTTGTATCGGACTATTGACTCCAAGACATCCTTTATCCAAATTTTACCAAAGCCACTAATGATCATAAATAAACTAAACCAAGATGTGGCGGGTATTTGAGCTTCGGTTCCACCGAAGTTAACGTTTTTCTTTGTTTTTAGTTTATTTATGAATGTATTCCCTCCAAATTAAATAAAGAAATTTTTTTTGTCTAACTAGGTAAGCAATATAGATTTAAATAAGACCAGGCAACTGTAGCATATAGCCCACATATAAACTCAACACATTTCCTTTTTTTCGTAAAATTTGGATTTATTTACGTTGTATCGTGCCATAGACAACATTTTCTTTTTTATACCCGCCACACATAGTGTGAAGGGTATATTCAGTTTGTCTGAAAGTTTGTAACGCATTGATGGAGACGTCGTAGACCCCATAAAGTATATATATTCTTGATCAGCTCGACGAGACGAATCGATCTAGCCATGTCCGTCTGTCTGTCCGTCTGTCTGTCCGTCTGTCTATCCGTCTGTCCGTCTGTCTGTCCGTCTGTATATTTCTAAGCATCTTTTTTCGTTGAAGATATAAAGATATTAAGCTGAAATTTGGAACTTTCCTCGGCAACGACTATTATGAGTTCGAGAATTAGAGCGCCACGCCCATTTTTAGGTATAGCCCCCATACAAACTTACCGTTTTTTTCCGATTTTTATACCCGTTACACATAGTGTAAACGGGTATATTCAGTTTGTCAAAAAGTTTGTAACGCATTGAAGGAGGCATCGGAGACCCCACAAAGTATATATATTCTTGATCAGCTCGATGAGACGGATCGATCTAGCCATGTCCGTCTGTCTGTCTGTCTGTCTGTCTGTCTGTCTGTCCGTCTGTCCGTCTGTCAGTCTGTCCGTCTGTTTGTTGCTATGCGATTTATTCGATGAAGATATAAAGATATTTGACTGAAATTTTAAACTTAAGCTTTTCTCGGCAACGACTATGTTAAGTTCGAAAATGAGAGTGCCACGCCCATTTTTAGGTATAGCCCCCATACAAACTTACCGATTTTTTTCGATTTTTTGTTTAAAAATAGTAATTATTTATGAATGTACTCGCTCCCAATTAGGTAAAAACATTTCTTTTGTCATCCAGGGTCAAAACCAAGACGCCACGCCCATGTAACGGGTATTTCAACTTCGGTTCTATCGAAGTTAACGTTTTTCCTTGTTTGTATAAAAATTGTTATTATTTATGAATGTATTCACACCCAATTGTGTAAAAACATTTCTTTGTCATCCAGTGTCAAAACCAAAATGCCACGCCCTCTTTAGGCATAGCCCCCATATAAACTTTCCGTTTTTTCCGTTTTTTCCGATTTTTCCGATTTTTTGTAAAAAAATACTAATTATTTATGCATATATTCACTCCAATTTGGCTAAAAACATTCTAATGTCATCCAATGTCAAATCAGATGTGCCACGCCCATTTTTTGGTATAGCCCCCATACAAACTATCGGACCATTTTCGATTTTTTGTATGAAAATGGTTATTATTTATTCATGTATTTACTCCATATTGGGTAAAAACTCTTCCAATATCATGGTGCCACGCCCATTTTCAGGTGTTTCTTGCATACAACCTTACCGCCCGTTTCCAGATATATTCGAGAAATATGTTGTTATACATATCTGTATTTTTAGCTCAAAATTTTAAATTAATATTGTGTGTAAACTTAGGTGACCACTGATGATTACACATAAACTCTTTAAAGATTCGTGTGACGGGTATTTAAGCTTCGGTTCTACCGAAGTTAACGTTTTTTCTTTTTTTTGAGATTTTAGCTTCGCTTTAAATTATTTTAGACTTGCTACAAATCACCTTTGTCGAAAAACTGCTGCAATGATTTAAGTAAATTTTGAATGAAAATAAACAAAGTTAAAATAGAAAAGTCGCCCGCTGACAAATGTGGCAACCACTCAGCGCAACTGCATGTGACGCAACAATGTGACACGCTTCAAAGTAACTCGATGCCAACTGCAGCAGCATACTTATAGGCGCAGTATCAGATCACACAGAACAAGCAGTAAAGAGTTGGAGGTGGTGTGTCATATGAACGAGTTACTGTAATGCTGCATGCCACAGCATGAAATCTGATTACATTCGACTCGAATTGTACTCGAACATTTTTGTTGTTGTAAGGTTTTGGCTAAATAGTTAAAATGAAACGTAAAATTCCATAAGCCTTTCCCAGTTGAAGCGTAAATTTTACTACAATTGCCATGTTACGTAACTATAAATTCAGCTTTGATGTCCAATTCATCTGTCAATTTTACAAAATATTTTACAAAAAGAACTTTTGACTGAAATAAGCTTGATAAAATGACAAAATCATAATCCAACAAATACCAAAGACAACTTTTGAAAATTTCGACATTAATGAATAATTGATTTTTTTTTTTCGGTTTATGTAACAGGATCTGTATCACGAGCAATGCGAAAGCGTCTGCATACTCTTCGCTTCAATACCGAATTTCTCTGAATTTTATGTTGAGCTCGAGGGAAATAATGAAGGCGTCGAATGTCTACGTTTGCTGAATGAGATTATAGCGGACTTTGATGAGCTTCTGAGCGAGGAACGCTTTCGGTAAGCTGTGTTTTTTTTTACTTTTTTTAAATTATAGTATATGAGTTATTTATTTTTATTACAGCTATATAGAAAAAATCAAAAGCACCGGTGCCACTTATATGGCTGCATCTGGACTAACTGCAAATACTTGCGATTTGGTAAATTACAAACATATAACTGCGATGGCAGAATATTCATTGCAGCTATTCGAAAAAATCGAAGAAGTTAATATGCACTCATTCAATAATTTTCGAATGCGCATCGGTAAGTTTAAAACTATTTTAACAATATGAAATAATTTTTTTATATACAGGGTGTCAGGGAAATCTCTACCAACCGAATTACAACCAAAAGAGATTTCAAGGTGTCACACAAATCTTTTTTGGTTTGTTTTAAATCGATAACAGATTTTTGTTGATAGCGGTAAACTATATTGAGTCAAATCACTATGGAAATACATCTTTTGTAAAAATTGTATACGAAGACTTTAAATAGTTTTAAAAAATATTATTTATGTGTATGTTGTACCACAAGTTTTAACTAATTAAGGTATCGATAGTGTCATCGATATTTGGCCCTTACTAGCATGTATGTGCATATGTATATGTATGCGTGTATGTACAACAATGCACTTAGCAGAGTTGTCATACAGCCTTTATTCTTTGGCAGGAAAAATTATTTAAAATTTTATTTGGTTTAATTTAAAAGTACGATCCCAAATTTGTGATTAGTTTATTTATCGTTTTATATTAGTCAAACTTTTGTAAGTTAAGTCATAAAAAATAAACATATACAATAAAAAGTCTACAAAAATATTCAGATGTGATGACAACCACTGACAGATATTGACAAAACTTGCTTCAAATCTTTCGAAGTTCTGTGACACCGAGATTTTATGCTAGAGATTTACAAACCAACCGAAGGCAGATTTACTAGAGATTTTCCTGACACCCCATAGAAGAATATCAATAAATTTACAAGTAATGAAGAACAAAAGTAGAAGTATTTTAACAAAGTAAACCATTCGTTAAGACAATAAATGGACATTAGGGCTATACACATAAATGGGCGAGGAACACTGGGAACCGCAGGACAATTGAAAATACCGGGATAGACGGGATCGGGAGAGTTGAACGTAAATAAAAATTCAAGACTTATGCAGCACTTTTGATCTTCCGAAAGACCGAAAATTGTAGTATAAAATAAATAAAAATAAATAAATAAATTCTTTTACCGAATTTGAGTTTCTAGGTTAAATTATGAAAAAGTTTTTTAACAGAAACATAATTATGGGATTGGACAAAAATGTTTATATAAATGAACTACGTTAGACTCTTCAGAATCTAGTTTTTCAGTTGGTTTGCATAATTTTTTATAGTCCCCGAGATACTCGGTTTCAAATGGCAGACGGAAGGACAGACGTACATAGCCATTTCGATTCACATTTCGATTCACATTTCGATTCACATTTCGATTCACATTTCGAATCTGATCAAGAATATTCTTTATAAGTTCTGCCTTGCCACGTTCTACCAGCATGAAATATTTGTACAAACGTAATTTACGATTTTAGCATTAGGGAATAAAAATATATGTAATACATTTATAAATGGTTAAAAAAAGTCGGGACCCAGACAACATTTCTTAAAAGTCTCAGTAAGTACATTGGACTAGACCTTCATGACATATAGACGACAGTCCCATACTAGTCGTGGACATTATTTTCATACCAATTTGGTAGTTGTCTTGGATGACATGTCTTGCACGACTTCTTGCATGACATGTCTTGCAAGACTTCATGCGTGACATGTCTTGCAAAACTTCATGCGTGACATGTCTTGCAAGACTTCATGCGGGACATTTCTTGCAAGACTTCATGCGTGACATGTCTTGCAAGACTTCATGCGTGACATGTCTTGCAACGGATCTTGTATGCTTGTCATAGATGTGTCTTTATCGCTTTTCTGTAAAAATATCGCACAATTTTTCATTTTTCGCATTTTAATAATTCCGTAGTTGATGGGATTATCTTTATTTAAATAAAATATAATATGTACCGCATTTTCCTCAACGTTGCCCCCTAAATGACATGGCTTCTTCAGAATTAATGTTACAAATAGTTACAAATAAATATTTCCATTGGCTGTAATTTGCGTAATCTCTTAAATGTTGCATCTTCTTCTTTCTTTCCCTTTCTTAGGCATCAACATTGGACCTGTTGTGGCTGGTGTAATAGGTGCCTGCAAACCTCAATATGATATCTGGGGAAATGCTGTGAATGTGGCATCGCGCATGGATTCCACTGGTCTAGTTGATCACATACAGGTGAGTTTAATATTAAAATAGCTATTTGTCAACATTTAAATTCATCCATTTTAATTAGTAGATTAATTAACGCACTTAATTAAAAGCAATGAATAACAATTTGACCGTGCGTGCGTTCTATGCCAAGCCAAAATCACAAAATTTCTTAATTATCTTTTTCGATTGTCATTGTTCGTTTGTCAATAACTTTTGAAGCATATAATTAAATCAAAGATTTTAATTAACTGATAACTCATACTCATATCAGCTGCTTCATAACTTCTTTTGTACTTGGTTATTTGTATATAAATTCATGTCGCTTAATTGGCTCAATTGTCCTCATAACTATGAATAAGCTTTAATAAGTTACACATTTGTGTTTTGGTTTTGGCTTGAGTCAAAAGTTTTGGTGTCGACTTACACAAATGTCACCGAAAACTTTTTGCTGCAAGGAGCAGCACCGGAAGTTTGCCAACATTTGTTAATGCTGTGTGTGAGTTTTTCGAGAAAGATTTTAGCTTTTTTTTTTCTTCCTTTTTTTTTGTAATGTTTAATTAAGGCGTTGCTCAAAGAGATATTTACTATTTGTATTGTACCTAGTTGACTCGTGCGACAAACTTTTTGTATGCCACATCGTATTAAGTCATACAGCAACATATGTATGCATGAACTTATAAAATATTCAAGATTTGGTCGCTTAAATTTTTTATAAATAAAATTGCAGACTTGTATCTATTTGCAACCATGAATTCGGTAAGCTGCGTATACGTAATCTTTGCCAAATACTAAAAATGTCAAGCAAAATTTGCAAGCAAATATATTATTAAAGCCGACATTATCATGAAATATTGAACATGGCCAAAGATAAGAAATATTATACCTACATTTATTTTTATTTTTATAGTTATATGTGAGTGCAACTGGTTGGCTACTCAATAAAATTACATTGTACTGTGCTATACGAGGGTCGCTTAATAAATCATCAATATTTTTTTTTTTATAGATCATATGTGTGATCATTTCAACAAAAATTCCGACTCAACTCAGATCGGACAATCATAATTTAAGGATGATAAATACATAAGTTAAGGTCAATAAAATGTTTGAATTACTTTATATAACGGCCTTGCTCCCGTAATCGAAATCGTAAAAATTTTGCGATTTACTATGTAAATTCAAAATTTTGATGCTTTGGCAATCGCAAATCGTAAACTATTTCCGATTTCAAATCGGCAGAGTTTAAGTCAGTGAACTGAAAAGTAAATGCATAATATTACATAATAGTCCAGTCAAATTAGTCAAAATAGAACAAGAATCTCGGAATTTAAGATAACCAGCTGGAAATCTTTATTTTAGCGTCCTTGAACTTGTCTCAAAACCTACATACGATAGCATGTGATCGTCTTGTAGAAAATTAAGGTCAAAGGTCAAAAAATTTCTTTTTGTACGCATTTTTTGCAAATATCTCGTTCCCTGCTTAACATTTACGCTATTTGTATTTATAATAAACTAGCAGGTACCCGCGGCTTTGCTCGCGTTGTTTTTTTTTTTTTTTTGCTTCTCTTTGGTGGCTAAATATAAATTGTTCAAAAAATGTGGGTTCAAATTTTGGAAATCCCATAAACACGACTAACCATCATTCAAATACGCCTAGTTTCAAGTCTCTACGTTTATTCAATCCAAATGTATGACTTTTTTTCAAGGCTCTCATTAGGCCCCGGGCCAAAAATTTCAAAAATCCCGTCTAAGTGCTCAATTGTAACAAAAATAAAAGAAATTGGTAAAAAATCTATTTTGGGTCCACATATGGGTCCCAGGTCCAAATTCCGGAAATCCCTTGAATACCTTGAACGCTAAAACTGTTTTTAAACCATCTTTCAAATCAGCCCTGTTTCAAGTCTCTACGTCTTTTCATTTCAAAGATATGGCTTTTCCGGTTTCAAGGCCCCATTAGGCCCCGGTTCAAAATTTTTTAAAATCCCGTCTAAGTGCTCACCTGTAATAAAAATAAAAAAAAATTGGTCAAAAAAATCTATATTGGGTTTACATATGGGTCCCAGGTCCAAATTCCGGAAATCCCTTTAACTCCAAAAATGTTTTTTAACCATCTTTCAAAAAAGCCCCCGTTCCAAGTCTCTGCGTCTATTCACTCCAAAGATATGGCTTTTCCGGTTTCAAGACCCCCATTAGGCCCAGGGTCAAAATTACATTTTACTATTTTTTTTTCCCCCTAAACCATCCTTGTGTGAATACGAACACACATGCAAAATTTCGTGAAAATCCGTTCAGTAGTTTTCGCGTCCATCGATCACCAACAGAACTTGGGACTTTTTTTATATATATAGATATTGTAGGGGATGAAATTTCCTACAACTTTTGATTAAACATTTTTTGTACCTCAAAGACGCTCACTTGCTATCGTAAGTAGGTTTTAAGACAAAATCAAGGACGCTAAAATAAAGGTTTCCAGCCGGTTTCCAGCCGGTTATCTTAAATTCCGAGGTGAAACCCCTAATTTGACTGGACTATATAGAATGTTTATCTTTGTACTTTGTGTTGTCAAAATAAATCACTATCGGTGATTTTTCACAGTGATTTAAAAATCGCAATAGCACTGCGAGTAAAAGTAGTGATTGGCGATTTTCTTGTTCCTCAGTGATATTATCACTGAATTTATCACTGTGATTTTATCACTGTGATTTTATCACTGTGATTTTATCACTGTGATTTTATCACTGTGATTTTATCCCTGCCAACAATACTTTATATATCATTGATTCTGAATTTGAATTTTAAGTCAAAATTTTTTTACTCATGCCTTAATTAAATGAACAGAAAATTTAGTTAAAGCAACAATAATTTGCTATTTGATTAGACCGATAACTTTTTAATTTGTAATC
Organism: Leucophenga varia; assembly: GCA_018903435.1. NCBI lineage: Eukaryota > Metazoa > Arthropoda > Insecta > Diptera > Drosophilidae > Leucophenga > Leucophenga varia. The sequence goes on along the minus strand of JAEIFJ010002073.1, from coordinate 43,411 downwards.
GATAGCAGTTTTTATCACGTAAGAGGCAAAGAAACGTTATGGAAGTAAAACATAACTTTTGCGTTTGCTGGAATACGAATAATTTAAAATCGTACGAATTTAAAAAAATCATAAATCTCAAAATTTATCGAATAGGATTAGGATTCCAATTACTGATGAGACATTTTCTATAAAGCTTGGTTAATCAAAACTTGAAACCATTTTAGCCAAATTTGAGTACAAGCGTGCTTCGAACACCATTGGCTGGAACCGTATGGTAAATGCTGAGAAGTTTTCCAATGTGAAGCTAAACAAAATAACAATTCGATCAAGTGTCTCATCTATTCCATAATTAATTTTCTAATTAGTGGTAGATGAGATTATTTTGGGTGCTATATGCCTTAGTGGCCCAAATCTTATTGAATCTGTAGTCTATACATGGGTTTACATTAGAAGTATTTTCATCCATTTTAAAGTAAACACATTCATAAATAATAATATTTTTCAAATCAAAACTAGAAAATGGAAGGTTTACAGGGAGGCTAAACTTAAAAGTGGGCGTCATACCTTGAGTTTGACAAGCATAGCAGTCGATTGAGAGAAAAGCTTAAATTTGAAATTTCAGGCCAATATCGATCTAAAAACGACAATGATCTGTTCGATGATAATTTTGTAAATCACAAATTGAGTACAGTTCTCATGCTTGGATATATTTTTACAGATATATAAAACTACCCTCTTTAATACGCCTACGATACATTTGACATTTTTATTTGTTGCGTACAGAACATTTCTTTTCATGCTTTGTCGCTCTTCGCTGAAAATCCCAAACGAAATCAACACAATTCATGCAAGAAATTTTATTTTGCATATATTTTATTTTTTATTTTTTGCTTCTTACCGCAGGTGACCCATGAGACATATCAAATACTGGAAAGTCGTGGTTTCGAGCTTACCTGCCGCGGCAGCGTAAATGTAAAAGGTAAAGGTTCGATGATAACTTATTTTCTCAAAGGCAAGCAACCAGAAAAAGCACAGACCGAAGCAATAACAACAACGGCAACAACGACGACCACAATGAATGGTTCAATGAAAGCACTTGAAGGGATGCAAATGGGTGATAAGTCGTTGGTGAATGTGCCAATTCATGAACCGCCAAAAACTTTGGCAATAAACAAGCCACAAGAGGTGGAACTTGCCAACACAACAACAACGACAACAAAACAGCCAGATGAAGTGCCAAGTGACAGAAATGTAAACGAAAATATAAAAAAAGATGCTGAGAATAACGACGACAACGACGACGACGATGATGACGAGGAACTTTCACTCGACATTGACCTCAACTCGAATATGCAAAATCTGACTGCACAACGGCGTAAATCGCTTTGTCGTCAACACAATATTTCCTTGTCCTTTGGCACTTCAACCGTAAGCAGCTCAACGCCTGGCCTAACGCCAAGCATTTCGAATAGTTCAAGCGTTGTGACAATTGGCGCAATGCCAGTAAACAGTAACAAAATGGCTGCCGTAGCAGCAGTAGCAGAAGCAGCTGCTGCTTCTGAAAGCGGAAATAGTCAAACAAGCAACAATACAGCGAATACAACAACAACAACAATGACACCCACAGCACCTCGCACACTGTTAAATGAGCTCAAAGATGAAATTAATGAAAAATCGACGCTTAAGGATTCTATTGAGAATTTAGAAATATTACTAAAGAATAATATTAGTCTGTCCGATTTAAGTAACAAACAACAACAAAATCTACGTTCAACAGTGACAACAGCAACAACAATGACAACGGCGATAGCAACAACAACAACAAATATAAGTAAACGTGAAACAATTGTTAGTTTTAAAACGGAAACAAGACAACAGCAACAACAACAACAGATACGGAAATCATCGGTGACAACATTGGTAACAGCAGCAGCAACAACAACAACAACAACTGCTACAGCAATCGAAAGGACAACAAGTATGCTCGACAAGCATTGTATTCTCTCCAACGCCCACGAAGAACTAAGAACAGATGCAACTGCAGAAATTTTAATGCAACAAGATGAAAATAACATTGAATCGGATTGGAAGCCAAATACAGCAACGCTTGAGCCACAGCGTAGTCCCATAAAAACGTCACAGTCCATGAGTCCAATTGGTCTATCGACGGAAGTTTTTGTATTGCCAAATAGTCGCAGCATGATATTGATAAGCAGTGGAGCAACGGGAGTCAGTAATGGTGGTGGTAACGGTGCCGGTGTGGCAGCAACAAGTGGCAGTGGCACAGGTACTACCGCTTTTTTTGCTTCAAGATGTAAGTACCTAAATTCATTCGATATGAACCTTTGAGAGGTTTTTTTTTTTTTTGTAAATATGTAAAATTGAAAAAAGTCAAAAGGGACAATTGCAGGTATTATAGTTACTAAGTAGGCACAAATGCATCTCAAATGCACAAAGTTGCTGCTAAGGATACGTTTAATTGAAAGCATATAAAATGTTTATGTGTCTGTCTGTGTATGCTAGTATGTATATGTGTGTATAGCCAATCAAAGTTAAATTGTTTTAAGGCAAAAAAAAATATTGTAAAAAGCACCAAATTCAAGCAACAAATTGGTTTCCTACAGATTTTGTAAATATAAAAAAAACACCTTACAGGGTTAAAAAAATTAACTCTACAATTTTCATATCAGTTATAAAGTACACAGCGCAAAAGCACATGAAATGGAATCAAAGTATTATTTAAAATTAATTTTAATTTATTTATTTAAGATAAATTATTGTATTATAATAAAAATAATATTTATCAGTCATATTCTCAATTTCACTTCCAAAAGATGTTATCGAAAAAAATAAATATGTATATGTTGCGATTCACATTTTCGTTGATTTTGAAAATCAGACGAATACGATATGTGTAAAATATTAGTAAAAAAAAAATATGAGTAAAGAAAAACATATACCCGCCATACGATGATTAGATCAACTTTTCGTAGATGAATATGTGAGTTCGGTTTGCATTGGGGCTATATGCTGCTACAATGAACCTAATTTAATTAAGCTTTCTACTGTGAACATGGGTTGCTACAAGAAGTTTTTTGAACATATATGACACAAATCGCTTTATAAATAACCAATTTTTCATATAAAAACAAAAAGATTTGTATGGAGGCTACATGCTATAGTGGTCCCACCTCAACCTTAGGTTCTTTTCTAAACATAGGTTGCTATAAGAGGTGTTTTTACCACATTTGAAACAAATCGTTTCATAAATAACCCATTTTTCATATAAAACCTCAAAAATTAGCGAAAGATTTACATAGGTGCTACATGATATAGTGGTCCCACCTCAACCATGGGTCATTTTTTAAACATGAGTTGTGTTAGAAGTGTTTTTTCCACATTTGAAAAAAATCATTTCTGAGCATGGGTTGCTGTTAGAAGGGTTTTGACCTTATTTGGTATAAGTTTGAACTGCAAAAATTGTATAGGGGTTATACCTAAAAATGGGCGTAACACCTTGATTTTAACACTTTAACTGCCTATAACTGAAACAAACTTTAGTTTGACTTTCAGTTCAATGTCTTTAAAACTGTGTGAATGAAACGTGGAACTACAGACAGGCGGACGGACATTGCCAGATCAAGAATATATATATTTTATAGGGTCTAAGGTCTCTCCTTTAATGCGTTACAATCTTTCTGACAGAATGATAATACCCTCTAAGTGTGACGGGTATAAAAATGTCACAATTGATGGTATTAACGAAAAGCAGTAAACCAGTTAAATACCAGACCCAGTCGCTGGTATGGAAGAAGCATAAATTAACTGTGTTAAAGCAGGCTACTGTGTTTCTAGTATTTAGAATTTCGGGTCTAATTTCCATTAAGGCTTAGCTTTATGTGACAAAACTGATTGGCAATAAAACCCTTCTTAATCTTGAGTATCTTAAGAAGTCCTACGATGAATCGCTGCACCATTCACTTAGTCTTGCAAGCCAATACTCGTCAGAGGCTTCTCGTTTGGTAGTGTTCAAGAAAATATCCAGGAACCATGTGCGTTCTGCAGAACTCCTTTTTCAAAGGAAAAACTTTACAACGAAACATCGTTACTGATGTAAAGTTGTACATAACTCGAAAGTTTAGTATCAGTTATACTTTGCACCGTACACTGAAACCGTACAAGAAATTTTGTCAATTTTTTTTGATGGGATTCGAGATGTTTTTAATTCGTTTGGAACATCATCTGACTAATTACATAAAAAGTGTAAAGTTCCATAAGAATCTTTCAAGTAGAGGTACCAAGGATATTGCATGTTAGTCCTGTAGTTAGATTGAAAACTGACGCCATCATCATTTGAAAGGATTAAGATTGGAACTAAAAGTACAAATATGCTCTTGTATTATGGATACAAAATGAAACGAAATTGACTTTTAAAGAATCGTTGAAATGAAAACCTAAGTCAAGTATTTATTTAGACAGCTCAAATAATAAACTTTTGAAAACGAAAAGATTTCATTGAAATCGAAATAAGAAACACCAAATCATTTTGATTCCAAAGAATTGTAACTAAGTTGAAATATAGAAAAGGGTCGAATGTTTTTTTTAAATGAAGTGGATGGATGTCTCACTGTGTAAAGTATACAAAAAAGAAATCAATAAAAGTCATATTAAAATATTGTTTGCAAACAATTATGTATGTAATTAAATATTCGATTTACATTAATTTGTGGTCAATCATTTGAAAAAGAAACGAATTTATTAAAAAAAAAAGTTAATTAAATCTGTTTGTGTAAATATAAACTAAAATGAAATAATAATAATAAACAAAATAAATCAAAGTCACAGTCGAGCTAATCGACTGTTATATGCCCTGCACTCTGAGAAAATATACCTACGTCATAATAAAATTTAAAGCGTTTGACCTAACGAAAATCAGAATCGTAATCCCATGGGGTAGGTTTACTTGTCAGTTTACGAAATGCTCGTAACAAAATAAATTTTGTACACGGACTATGTAAATACTTTTGGTGAATTTTTCACAGTGATTTAAAAATCGCAATGTCGCACTGCGACTGAAAGTAGTGATTTGCGATTTTCTTGTTCCCCAGTGAACATGTTCAGTTATTGGCGATTTTTTATATCGCTCTTCGCGGACCGTGAAACTGTTCATTTATCAGCTTTTATCACTCTTCGCGAATCGTTCATATTCGTTTGAATACCGAACCTGGCCAAAATCGTTGATACATTTGCCAATCACTTGAATTTTCAAAACGTGCAATTCACTGAAAGCGCGGTCTATTGAAACGAGTGAATTGTGGACGCCCCTTTGCAACAAAAAAATGAATAAAACCAAAGTGATTTGTGATATTTGTTTATACAGAAAAGTACAACAAACGGCAGAATGCAAAATATTTTCTGCCAAACAGTCGTTCAAAACAAGCTAGTTCCCATTTTGTGTATCACTCTTCGCGAACAGTGCACTTTTCCAGTATTTTGATTGTATTTTCGCGAACTGCGATTTAATCACTGTTTACAGTCACAGTTTACAGCGACTTAAAAATCACTCTTTTTACCAACACTAATAGTGAACTATAGTAAACCTTATTCAATACATATATTAATCTGATCATTATAAAATCTATAATGTAGACATGGACTAACATAACAAACGTTTTTACCATATTTGAAGCAATTAGCTTAATTATTATTTTTAATATAAAAACTCGATAACAAGCTTTGGGTTTGCTTGGGGGCTTGGGGGCTATATGCTATATGCTGTAGTGACCCGATTTTTATCAAATCTATTGTGTAGACATGTGTTAATATTAGAAGTATATTTATTCAGTTTGAAGTGAGTGCATTCATAAATAAAAACTATGTTCGTACAAAAACTCGAAAATATGCGGTAGATTTGTATGGGTCCATACTTAAAAATGGGCGTGGTCTCTTGGTTCTGATATTGGACTTTATTTATGGAAGCAACACCTCAAAGTCTCTTTGCAACATACAGACAGTCCGACAGACACTATGTGTGACGGGTATTAAAAAGAAATATAAACAGAAACTGGGTATAAAACAGCGCAAAATGATTGATTGGAAAAATGGGCGCTGGGAAAAGCAGATTGGTGTCACAAAAATATTTGAAAAGAACTATTTGCCACAACTGATGTGCAGGGTATAATATAAAAAAAAAAAAACAATAAAATAAAAAGTAAACACAAAAAATATAATTGAAAATGCATATTAAAGTATATACAAATTTATATAATATAAAATATAAATATTTAAAAAAAAATGTGTGTATGTACTACATAAATGTTGCACAACTACAAACTTCTGTCAATTTAAGGCTGTATTTCTTTTTCTATGAAAATTATTTATACAAAAAAATCAAATCAAATAAAATAAAATACAAATATATTTTGTAATTAAATAAAAACGAAATTAAGCTCAATATTGCTTCTTTTGCGTAAACTATTTTAATTGAAAATAATATTAATAATATTAAAAATAAAATTTAGTAAATGTTAATTGTTAAAATAGAGTTAAAATGGGACAAGTGAGATACATATGCTAAAAGCCATTAAATTAATTTAAAACGAATTTCATCGTAATAATAAATTTAAATTAAAATTTCTCTTGTCCTATTTAACTTAAATTAGATTTATTATTCATAATACACATTACGAGTATATATAAAGTCTAATGTTAAATTTGTCTGTTTAATTGTTTGTTTGTTGTTTTGTCTGTGTCAATGTTGCTGAATAATAAAACTATTAAATGTAATTTAAATTAAATGTATAAAAACAAATCAAAATATTTATAAAATATTTGTGTGGTGTGCAAATGTTTTAATCTAAGCTAAAATACCAAAGAACATTCTTACTGTGATTTCGAATAAAATGAAAACGTTTTTCTACTTTGATCTTAATTAGTTCAAACTATACTTCTAACCAAAAAAAAAAAAAAAAGATATTTATTTATTTAGATACATTTTTTAGCTAAATAACTTTTTATTTATCGATTCAATTCAAAGTATTTTCATTATATTTACTTCTTAATGTACTTCAACTCTAATGTGAAAATGTAACAAGTGCAAATTGTTATCTTAAGTAAAAAATATTTAATAGAGAAAAGCAGAAATTATGCTAAAATTTATGTTTAAATAGAATCTATAAATTGTTAAATGTTTCAAATGAAATCAGAATTTAATGAATCAGAATTTCAAATAATTGTAACTATCAAAAGTAAATATATAAAAAAAATGTTGTAAAATTGTATGTGCAATTAAAATAAAAATAAATTAATAAATAAGTTGAATGATAAATGAAATTTTAAACTGTTTTATGATATTCGATATTTTATGGTTGGAGCAATGGTAAGTAAAGGTGCGCTGATGTCTGAAGATATCGATTTTTTTAGTCACACTCAAGTTTGAAATGCAACGCCATAGCGTATCGATACTCACTAAAGCTTACTACATATATATTGCTGATCTGGAAGCTGCAGTGTCTCTGCAACGTTTGCCTTAAAGTAAAAGAATAAAAGTCAACGAAGTACTCAGTTGCATTCATTTGTATTCACAGTAGTACTCAGTTGTATTCACAGTAGTACTCAATTGTATTCATAGTAGTACTCAATTGTATTCATTTGAATTCACAGTAGTACTCAATTGTATTTATTTGGGTTCACAGTAGTACTCAGTTGTATTAATTAATAGAAAATTATCCAAAACTTGGACTACCAAAAAGGAGCCACTAAATAATTTAAATCATTTTTAAGTATTAGTCTACCGGATGAGCACTTATTTCACTAAACAGTCGTTTACTTTTGTTTTCATTTATTATCAAAATTCATATAACACAAGTTTATAGCCAAAAAGATTCTGGATTCTTATAGATCTATTCACATTTATATTGGGCCTTAGTTAAAAAAAATGGCCACAAAGAAGTAATTACCTTTCAAATAATGTACAGTTGCGCTGTTTGAAACTATCCATTCTCTAGATATAAATAATAAGGTAAAAAGATCAAAAAAAATTTGGATTCTGGAATATTTCGAGAACGATTCTTAAAAAAAGTTTTGACCAAATTGAGAACCCAGAACCTTGTATACTAGTGTAATCGGCAATCTATTATACAATAAATAAAATAAAAAGTTAAAAAAATATTTGTGAATGATAAATTTACAGTAAAAACAGAAAATAGGTAACAAATCTTATTTAGGTTCGCCAACTGGTACTCAGGTTCAAGTTTCCGAAACCCCTTGATCTCATTCAACATATTTTTTAACTAACTTTGAAATGCGCCTTTACGAAGATAAAGCTTTTTTTTGCAGAATAAAATAAACAAAATAGGCAAACCGAGTGATGAGGTGAGTCTTGTTTGCTTTTGTGCTCTTCAATTAAAAACAATTTATTAAAATATGAAAAATAAATTAAAAATCACAAAAACTAAAACAAGTGACAATATATGAGTTTATTAAATTTATTCAAATAAAAATTTTTAAATTAACAAATGCAAAAGAGTTGTTTATTAAAAAAAATCGCGCAGCAACAAACAGACAGATAGTCGGACCGATGGACGGACAGACAGACAGGCAGAGCTAGGTCGACTCATCTCGTCAAGCTGATCAAGAATATATGTATATACTTTATAGGGTCTACGACGTCACTTTTAATGCGTTAGAAAATTTCTGAAAAACATGTCTCACACTTTGTGTGACAGGTAACAAAAACAGACTAATTTATTATTATTATTACTTTTTTGTTGATTTTTTTTTCTTTTTAAGTCGGTCTTACGAGTATACGCACGCTCTAAAACTAATCGGAAAATATTTTATCTCACGCTCTCACATTCTACGCTCGCTCATTTGCATTTAAGCACTGTCAACATTAATTATATACAAAACAAAAAAATATATATTATACTTTTAGGCGGACTTTAATTAAACTTCGACAAAAATTCCAAAAAAAGCAACAACAACGAGAAAATGATATTACCCGGTTCACACTTTGTGTGTCTATGTCTTGAAATCTCCGGTATCGATTGTATTTTCCCTTTCCGACCGTGTACGAACAATTGTATATTATAAATTGTATATTATAAATATATGTTTTTGTCCAGTATTTCACTACAATACCACTACTACAAGCTCTGTTGAAACGTGGAATCTATGCTACTGGAACAATAATGAGGAACAGAATAAAAACGTACATTTTACGAATGAGAAACACATGAGAAGGGGGTGATATGGAGGAATTTTGTCATAGTGAAGACAATGTTGCTATGCTGCAGTGGATTCAAAGTCGGTAAATCTTGCAGCTTACGGGTGTGGCCTAGTTGAACACGTGAAACGCTGGGGAAAGAAAAAGAGAAAGGTATGTGGAAGTTCCAGCTCCTAGAATTGTCAGGGAATACATCAAGAGCAGAGTTATGTTTATGATCAATTAATGGAATCGTACAGGTCTTTCTTTAAAACTCGAAAATGGACCTTAAAAGTTTTTACACATTTTATTGATCTTGTGTGCTGCAACTCCTGGATGCTATACAGAAATCATTGCAAAATGAATTCTTCACTTCAAAAAAATACTCATTACCCATTAAGCTTTAAAATAACATAAGCTAAACAATTAGTAGCTTTAGATAAAAAAAAAATTAATATGAATCTGAATCTGAAGAACCCCGGAATGTTGCCAAAAAATATCGTCCATCCGAACAACCATGCCAAGTCAAAAGACTTGATCGATTCAAACACTGGCCTCTTGAGCATGATCTGTCATCAGCTAGACGCTGCCGACTTGTCGAATGTAAATCAAAAAAGCGTACATATTGTTAATTTATGTCTTAGTAAAAAACAAAATTTTTTCGTAAAATACCAGAATGAAAAATAGATAATAATAACGGACATAGCTAGATCAGCACAGCTATTTATGATGATTAAAAATCCATATATTTCATGGGAATGATTTGTTGTTACACATTATTCGTCAGATATTTGACATATTCAACTTTTTTTTTAAATTTGTTTGTTCCACCACTTTCTCGTCAACAAAGAGTTCTTTGCGCTTGCGTACACTGCCCATGTACAGTTTGGCACGATTTGACCGAAATGCATACGTTCTTCCTCTGTAGTAGGCAAGTAAATTAAACCAAATTTGCAGAGAAGAAAATTTATACAAACAAAAATATAAACGTTGCTCAAGTTAGTAATAAAATTTTTTTCCAACGTTTCCTTACCTGAAAACTTCAAAATATATTCAACAGTATGGGTTGCCATGGGAGAAATGATAGCAATACCTGTTACTAGAACAAATGGAAAACGTAGCTTTTCTAAACTTTTCTTAATTGAGACTTATTTGAGATCACCAAGTTTACAAGGATGACTTTCTAGCCTAGAAATTTGTCAATTGAAAATTATATCGCTCGAGAGCTAGATTTATCTGATCTAATTAATGACTCCATATTTACGCTGCGTCAGATCCTGGAAAAAACCAAAGAGAAGCAAATCGACACAAACCACCTATATGTCGACTTCAAAGCCGCTTTCGACACGCCAATAAGATCAAAGTTTTTGAAAGCATTGACTGATCTTAAAGTCCCGTCAAAAATCGTCCCTCTCTGTATGATGACGCTGAAAAACACTCAAAGCGTTGTCAGGGACGGTAAAGATCTCTCCGACCTCTTCGACACCAAGAGAGACTTCAGGCAGGGCGATGCGTTGACGTGCGACTTTTTCAAACTCCTGATGGAGTACATTCTGAAACGATGCCCAAATGTCGACCGGTAGTGCAATATTTTCTACCAAGAAACTATGCTACTGGCATATGCCGACGACATAGACATAATCGGCAAAAATGTCCGAGCATTCACCGGGGCGTTCTCAGATATCGAAAAGAATGTCGTCCTATGGGACTGACGGTTAACGAGAACAAAACGAAGTACTTGGCATCCTCTCACAGACAATCTGCACGACGCAGACGGTCTTTGAGTACAGGGAACTTCAGCTTTGAGGCTGTAGAAAACTTTATCTATTCGGGCTCAGATGTAAACAAAGACAACAGAATCAGTCAGGAGATTAAACTAAGAATCACTCTTGCTAACCGTGGTTTTTTTGGTCTCGGAAAGCAAATGCGAAGAAGAGTACTGTCCAGAAATTTAAAAATAAAACTCTACAAGACGCTGATAATGCCGGTCCAGATGTATGGCTCAGAAGCATGGGTCATGACAGAATCGGATAAGTCGGTGTTGGGCGTATTTGAGAGGAAGATACTTCGGAGAATCTTTGGTCCAGTTGTAATGGAAAATGACATCCGTATGCGCACGAACGATAAGCTGTACCAGCTGTATACCGATATCGACATAGTCAGGAACAACCAATACAAAAGGCTGTCCTGGGCTGGTCACCTGTGTCGGAAGGACACATAAGCTCCGGCAAGAAAAGTTTACAAGCGAGACAATTAAACCGGAGGGCGCGGCAGAGAGAACGTCCGCCGCTGCGTTGGAAGACCAAGTCCTAGATGACATCAGCACGATCGGTATCCCGAACTGGTATCGTCTGACACTGGATTATAACCGCTGGTGCCACGTCATACGTGCTGCCAAGGCCGACAATCGGCTGTAGTGCACCTTATGCATAATAAAAGTGTCCGTAAATTTATTTTTGGAAAAAGTAAAATTGTTTAATTAAATTACATATCCGCTAAATAAACTAACTATGTAAGTATATTGTTATTAAGCTTTTCTAATTATTCATTAAATCAAAGAGCGTCATAAACAATTTTGCACGAGGGCGCCAAAGGTGCTAAAACCGGTCCTGCTTATATGTAAGTATAATCTACAGACAGTAAGTAAATTCGATTATATGTACTATTGTATTTATACACAAAATTATTATTAGTAAATAGCAATTTTAAATTTTACGTGCACGACGCCAAAGGCAATAGAAGCCAAGTAAGTGAAATCCAAAATAAATGCAAAGTATGGCCCATAGATTTCTGTATAGATTTTCCTCATTAAAGCTGAATTTGTCCAAAACATCCTGACCAGTATGAAAACAAGGTAAGTCGGCGCTCTCCTCAAAGCAAGCTAATACATAAAAGAGAAGAAATGCAGTGAAGAGTGAGACATAGACAATTACAAATTAGCTCAACTGTAAATGAAACTCGGACGACATAATACTCAAGAGAAATTAGCATATACGAGGCAGACAGATAGACGGACAGACAGACAGAGGACTACTACTTACTTATATTCTGAATTCCAGACCACTGTGCTATAGTCATTGCCTCATTAGCATAAAGCATCCATGAGAGAAACTGCGTCCAATAGAAAGCCACAGGCAAAGAACTGCAATGTGAAATGCAAATGTGTGATTAATGAGTTATCGGACGCATTGATTAAATTAAACGTGCATGTTACCTGATTTTAATGAATATGCCAGACGTTATCATAAAAATATAATCGAGTGGCACCAAATAGGCCATGGCAAGCGGCACTGAATTGAATGCAGTCGAAAAAAGCAACCACAAGCGGTGGCCACATTCATAACAAGCACAACACAGATTGCCGTAATCGAGAAGGCAAAAAATGTGGCACGTAATCCGGTAATCCAGTAGCAGATAATGACAAAGAGCAGCGGTTCAAGTATCATGCCTGGTAACTAAAAGTCAAACATATTTTTAGCATAAATAAAAAAATTTGAATAAAAATTAACTAATTTACCAATGCCAAAATATTCGCAAAATAATATTGCGCAGTCGTATACATGCCGGAGCGTGTTTCACGCATGAAAAGTGGAAAACCCTTTGGAAACACATTCAACACCGAATACATTGGATGATACGTATTCTCTGAGATCATAATGAAGAGTGCACCCTGCACTGCCTGTACCCCAAGCTGTGTTAGTTCTGTAGTGCCAGCAAAGCAAGCGCCTATAATGATGGCTAATGCCATTTTTTGTGCAAAACGTAACCACTGCACAGTCGGATCACGTATTAGTGTCAATGTTGCACGATACCACACAACATGAAAACGTTTATACCAAAAAGCGCCACGAAACGTCTCCGCAACATCTACATCATCTACAAAAGGATAATCTCCCGACTGTGCCATATGTATCTCCAGATTAACAAGCATGTCACGCTGCTTAGCCGCGGAACTGACAGCAAATTGATCGCACAAATATTGCGCCGAACGCTGTGAAGCTTGTTCATAGCCAGGATCGGTGGCAAGTAAACCAATAAGAAAATCAGCCGGATTATACGCCTCAGGACAGTGATAGCCATGTTGCGCAAAGAAATTCAATGCGTTCTGTGGCGAACCAGTGAAGGCAACACGTCCATCGGCAAGTAGTAGCACATTATTAAACATATCGAATAGCTGCGATGAGGGCTGATGTATGGTGCATAGTATGGTGGTACCCTTCTGCGCCAGCTGATACAATGTCTGCACCAGTTGTTGTGCACTAAAAGAATCCAAACCGGTTGTTGGTTCATCACAGAACAATATGACCGGATTATTAAGTAGTTCCACAGCAAAAGCTAAACGTTTGCGTTCGCCACCTGAGAGTACTTTTTCATCATCGCCCGAACCGATGCGTGTATTCGCTGCCGATAGTAATCCGGTGCGCTCGAGCAAATCGTTGATCTTGAGTTTACGCTCCAAACGTGATACGCGTCGATCGAGTCGCAGATGTGCCTAAAGCATGCATGTAAATATTTTTAGGAAGATTAGAAATATTCATGAGATAATAACAACTACAACAACAACTTGTTCACCATAAAATTCAAATGTTCTCGCACTGTAAGCGCGCCAATGAACAGATCATCTTGATACACATAACCGCTGATGCGATGCATGAATGGTCCAATGCGACGCCCATTTATCAAGATATCACCTCGAACTATAGTGCCGGCTGTAGCGTAATGTAAACATGGAAATAAAAAAAATAAAAAAAAAAACAAATAAAGAATTTTAAGATAAATTCAAATGCACTTTAGGCTTAAATCTTATCGCAAGGTTGCTGTGAAGTTGTTAGTTTATTTTATAACAACATTCTTTGGATTGCTTACCTGGTTGACGATAGGCAAGTGTTGACATGAGCGTTGTTTTGCCAGAGCCACTGTCAAAGAAAGGAGAAAACATTTTTATAAAATGAAATTAAATAAGCCCTAAATAGTGAATTTGTAGTTCTTTATTTGTGTAATATGGAGCTTAGTTGTTTAAGTAGTTCGATAGGAGTAAAATTTTAAGATTTTATTGTGCTCTACATGAAAATCATTCACACCAAATTTCATCTTCAAAAGATAGGAAACGTTAAGACAGAACGCTACAGACGAGTGCGTTCAATCACGAACAGTAGCGGATCCAGAGGGGAGACGGTCAGGTCTTACGTAAGCTATAATCCATACTAAATTTAGAGATTGTAGATTAAGTAACGTAAAATTATTTGTTAAAGCAAAATTGAATTAAATAAAATGATCTGACAATTGTATACAAAACAAGGAAAAACGTTAACTTCGGTGGAACCGAAGCGTAAATACCCGCCACACTTTGAATAGTTTATTTGTGATCATCACTGACTTATATACATTTATAAGTATATAGTCGAAAACAATTATTTCTTCATACAAAAGTTCGAAAATAATTGGTGAGTTTGTATAGGGGCTATACATAAAAATGGGCGTGGCATCTTGGTTTTGGAATTGGATGATATAAGAAGTGTTTTTTACCCAATTTGGAGTAAATAAATTCATAAATAATACCAATATTTAATTAAAAAATTTAAAAATGATCGGTAAATTTGTGTGTGGGATACACCTAAAAATGGGCGTGGTACTTTGTTTTTTGATATCGGATGTCGTTAGAAGTGTTTTTATTCAATTTTGAGTGAATATATTCATAAATAATACCTATATTGTATGGGGGCTATACCTAGGAATGGGCGTGGCACCTTGGATTCGACTTTGGATGACATAAGAAGAGTTTTTACCCAATTTGGAGTGGATACATGCATAAATAATACCTATTTTAATACAAAAATTCGAAAATTTTTGGTAAGTTTGTATGGGGGCTACACCTTAAAATGGGCGTGGCAACTTGGTTTTAACATACAAAGTTGCCGAGAAAAGCTTAAGTTCCAAATTTTGACCTAATATCTATATATCTTCATCAAAAAAAATGCGAAGAAATAAACAGACAGACGGACAGACAGACAGACAGACGGACATGGCTAAAATCGATTCGTCTCATCGAGCTGATCAAGAATATATATACTTTATGGGGTCTACGACGTCTCCTTCAATGCGTTACAAACTTTCCGACAAACTGAATATACCCTTCACACTATGTGTGGCGGATATATATATATAAGTATTTACTTTTCAAATGACATTTCAAGACCTTCATCTTAAAAGTCCTTTCCAGTGATTTTAAAAGGGTATCCTATGAACGAAAAAATAGAATTGTTTGGAATTGAGTTGAGATGAGCGCTGAACACCGTGGAACGCGGAACCCGTTTCGTGTTTGAATCGTTTTCATTCGGAAGGCGGACAAACGAACATTGCGATTTCGTCACAGTTAAGAAAAAGTAGTGACACATGGGACCTACGTGCCAAAAACGGGGATGAACAGGACTAGCACAGGGTGCGCCATCTTTTATGTCGGTATGTAATCGCTGAATAACTTTGTCATTTACCAACCGATTGATTTTAACCATGGATCGTTTTACATCTTGGAATACGTCCAAACATTCGCTCGAATGGTTGACACTGACCCTAATTTTTGACAGCGTTAATAATCAAAATTATTGCATTTAAGGAACGGAGAATCCAAACGAGATGCAAGAAACGCCATTGAATGACTGGAAAGTAACTGTTTCGGCCAACATTTGCGGTAAAACTATCATTGGGTCATATTTTTCCAGAGAAAACGAGACGGTGGATGGAAATCGATATCGGTGGATATTGGCTTATTATGTCTGCCCGCAAATACATGAGAAAGGTTAAGATGGTTACTGGTTGCAACAAGAATATATAGTAACAATTGAATTTCTGCAACGAAAATTCCCTGAATGTCTAGTGTCAAAAAGAGGCAACATAGACTGGCCCCCCAAATCACCTTGGTTCCAATATTTATTCCAGCGCTCATATTTTATAAAGAGCCTACGAATATACGAAGCAAATCAAGTAAGTAGCATATGTTCGCCAGTAGCCTAACCTACTATTTTCGGGACTGTTTTGACAGTGAGATTCAAAGTCTAATAAAACATAGAGAAGAATAAAGAAGTCAAATATGAAAATAAACAAAAAAGAATGCTGAGGTCGAGTATGCTCGACTCCAAGAAACACTATACCCAATTTTTATATACCTTACGTTATTATATTGAATTTTTATACAAAAAGTAAAAAAAATTGGTTTAAAGTTGTATGGGAAAATTAACCATGCTGCGTTACTTCATTTGGACTATTGTAGGCATAATCCATACTAAATTTAGATTTCAAAGATTACAAAACACAGAAATGTTCATAAAAAAACTAAAATTTTTATGGTATATCTATATGAGGGGGTACCCTTAAAAATGGAGCTAGAGAAAAACCGTTTGTAAGTGATCACGGCTTAGGAGTGTTTCGAATATGATATCATATATCTTATAGTCTCCGAGATGACGGACGCACAGCCGGACAGAAATACATAACACTATTGACTTGCTTTTCAATGCTGATCAATAATATACATATTTTATAGGGTCTATCTTCTACCTGTTACATAAATTTCATAAACTTAATATACCCTTCGTGTTTAGGGTATAAAAATCAAAAACAGTATTATATTTTTTTTAGACTGTCCATCATTCACTTTCCCAGATTTTATAAGAACTATTAAGTTTTTAACTCACTCTTTAAACAGTTCGAATTTATATATTCAATCTTACGCTTTTTTTAAATATTTAAATTAGAATGTCACACCCACACTTCTTAGGTATACCTTCTCTTAGATATTCTCTATTCTGAAACATTTTATCAAATTTTATCATCTATCTTTTACGATTTAAAAATGTTTCTCATTGTAAAATTTTATCACTTTTAATAAATAGAAACCACTCATAACATTATTGTAGAAATTACATTCTTTAAATATATGCGAAGTATCTGAGTTTCAGTTCACTTATTTCCATGCTAATATCAATTTCAACAACTTCAAGTATTGCCACTTTATAAATTTTTCTTTTAAAGTAGCTGTCACTTTGTATTAAAAAAAAATCTTCGTTTTTGCTTCATTTCACTTTACTTCACTTTACAATATTACCTTGCACCCATGAGCGCCATAAGATTACCCGGCTGCACGGCACCCGTTGAATTATTTATAATACCGTTTCATATCACGTCCCGAGCCACCAACATTCGTATAGACACATAAGTCACGCCATACCAGCGTAGCGCCCCTGCTCCATGGGTGACCATTTGCTGTAGCTACGCAGCGGTAGACTGCGCTCTGAACTGTTGCGTTTCGATAATTGCTTCGAAGGCGTTGTTTCGCGACTAGGAAAATCACTTGTAGTGCCAGAACCTTCACCAATGATGCGCAGCTCAAGATGATCTTGTGATGCATTGGTAGTTTGGTTGGTAGCTAGTTGTGCTGATGGGGGTGGTACAGGCGATGCAGACGGTGGAGTTGGTGTCGGAACTGTTAAAAGTTGGATTATCTTGCTCCTCTAATTCGATTAGATTAACAGTGTCAGACATATTTAGTACTTTACTGTGTATCTTTCTGTATTTTTCTTAATCCAGTAAGTTTTTTTTATCTTTTTTGAAGAGTCTAAGATAAAAGACGCGCGCGTTTTCGTTCGCTTGACTATTGTGTCGAGTGGCTGAAACGTTACTGATTCTATTGCTGAGCACATTTTATGATGACTGCGAAGATATTGTGCCTAGACAGCTAAGCGGTGCCTATCAGCTGCGCTTTAATATGCAAATAATGCTCTAAACAACGCCGACGACGACGACGAAGACGTTGGCAACATACTCAATCTGCAATCTGCTAGCAACTTGCATTAGGCTGACCAGCTTTATTGCGAAATGTTGCTATATAAATTTATGCGGTTACATTATTCTCTCCTTTCGTTTGGTCACCTTTGGAAAACTCGCTTTCCCGTTGCTTTCCCTTGTTGGCGGTGGCATTGTCGGTGCCTTAAGCGGCAAACCCCAAACTTACTCAGGCAGGCATCCAGTCAGTCATTCACATAAGCTAAGCTGCTTCTCCGATTACCAATGTTGAAGTAAGATACTTTTTTTGCTTTTGTTGTTGTTTTTGTTGTGATAGCTTCCTCTTTTTAGTTGCTAGCTGGCAGCGGGAAGCCTTTCAGGGCGCAGAAGGTATAGCGTAAAAAAACAACAACAAAAACAGAAAGAAAATTAATTTTGCACCGCTAAATTGTTGCAACAACTCAACTCAGCTGTTGCTTTCTCTGCATTTATTTTTTTTTGCTTTTGATGTGTTGCAACAATAGAAAAAGAAGTACATATGTAGTCTACAAGAACAATAATATTTCAATGCGTTGCACAAGCCAAACCAAACTAAAATTGCACTCCAGGGCAAGTTCTTGCACTTGTTCCGATATTTACAGATGCACTTACATACTTTCGTTTGAATACAAAGAAATATTTACATAGGAGTTTACTTTAATTACTTACATCGATGAGTACCTTATTCAAATAATCTGCTATTCGAAATCTTAACAGGTCACTTTATGTTGAAAAAAAATAAAATTAGAAAGCAAATTTGTTGGTTGGAAAAGTGCCGTGCCCATTTTTCGAGTTTTTTTATGAAAAATTGTTTATTTATGAAGCGATTTGTGACCCATGTTTAGAAAACGATATATGGTTGAGGTGGGAACACTATAGCTCATAATCACCACACGAATCTTTGAATAGTTTATGCGTGTTCATCAGTGGCTTATAAGTACTATATACATTTATACAAAAGTTCGAAAATAATCGGTTAGTTTGTAAAAACAATTCTTCGGTTCTTTATTTGAAACGTTAGATTGGTCCATGACATTTACTTTTTGAAGATAATTTTATTTAAATGTTGACCGCGGCTGCGTCTTAGGTGGTCCATTCGGAAAGTCCAATTTTGGGCAACTTTTTCGAGCATTTCGGCCGGAATAGCCCGAATTTCTTCGGAAATGTTGTCTTCCAAAGCTGGAATAGTTGCTGGCTTATTTCTGTAGACTTTAGACTTGACGTAGCCCCACAAAAATAGTCTAAAGGCGTCAAATCGCATGATCTTGGTGGCCAACTTACCGGTCCATTTCTTGAGATGAATTGTTCTCCGAAGTTTTCCCTCAAAATGGCCATAGAATCGCGAGCTGTGTGGCATGTAGCGCCATCTTGTTGAAACCACATGTCAACCAAGTTCAGTTCTTCCATTTTTGGCAAAAAAAGTTTGTTAGCATCGAACGATAGCGATCGCCATTCACCGTAACGTTGCGTCCAACAGCATCTTTGAAAAAATACGGTCCAATGATTCCACCAGCGTACAAACCACACCAAACAGTGCATTTTTCGGGATGCATGGGCACTTCTTGAACGGCTTCTGGTTGCTCTTCACTCCAAATGCGGCAATTTTGCTTATTTACGTAGCCATCCAACCAGAAATGAGCCTCATCGCTGAACAAAATTTGTCGATAAAAAGCGGATTTCGAAAATTTCGAACCGAACACTGATTTTGGTAATAAAATTCAATGATTTGCAAGCGTTGCTCGTTAGTAAGTCTATTCATGATGAAATGTCAAAGTATACTGAGCATCTTTCTCTTTGACACCTTGTCTGAATCCCGCGTGATCTGTCAAATACTAATGCATGAAAATCATAACCTTAAAAAAATCACCCGTTATTATCCAATTCTGAAACCAAGGTGCCACGCCCATTTTTAGGTATAGCCCCCATACAAACTTATCGATTTTTTTTCGATTTTTTTGTTTAAAAATAATAATTATTTATGAATGTACTCGCTCCCAATTGGGTAAAAACATTTCTTTTGTCATCCAGGGTCAAAACCAAGACGCCACGCCCATATAACGGGTATTTCAGCTTCGGTTCCACCGAAGTTAACGTTTTTCCTTGTTTTTAATTTCTTTTTTTTTTTATAGAAATAAGTTTACTTTAGAAATTCTAGATGAAGTTTATTTTACCCCAAAAATATAAAGCCTGACATTGTCTTAATCGGACTAAAAGTGTGAGTAATATGTAAAATCACACAAACTTTTTTATTGATTAATATAAGGGGTACCCGTTTTTTAGTTAAATATAACTCTTTTTTAAGTATCGGATCTTCACGAAAATATGATTCGATTCTAACTAAAAATTTGTAAATTATTTTTTTATTTTTTATGAAGGTACTATCTTATATATAGGCATGAAAATACCATATGTTTCGCGTTTGTTGTACCAAAACAATTTAATTAATATGCACAAATAGTATATCGTCACGTAGAAGAACTAATTACCATTCAAATGATGAACATGTCAGCTGTTTCGAACAATCCATTCTCTAGATATATAGTATAATAACGGGGAAAAGTAAAAAATAAAAAGGTTTTTGAGGATATCTCGAAAACGAACCGTATAAAAAAATTTGGTCCTTTGTCAAATGCAAAATTTGTAAACTAGTGTTTTCATACAAAAATTTGAAGTACAAAAATGGGAGTGGTGCCTTGGTTTTGACATACAAAGAAGTCGTTGCCTTAAAAGTTTAAGCTCTCAATTTCAGCCTAATATCTTTATATCTTCACCGACATAAATGTGTAGAAATAAAAAGACAGACGGACATAGCTAGATCGACTTGCCTTGTCGAGTTGATCAAGAATATATATACTTAATGGGTCTACGACGTCGCCTTTAATACGTTACAAACTTTCAGACAAAACTGAATATACCCTTCACACTATGTGTGGCGGGTATAAAAAAAGTTCATTTATATACCGATTTCTTTGATATGTAGTAAAGCTTGAGATGGTATCACAACCATACAATTTACCGCCAATTTTTAAGTGTTTATATGAAAAATGTTTATTTATGAATCGATTTATTTCAAATATGGTCAAAATACTTCTTAAAGCAAGCTATGACCACAGAAGGAGATAAGATTAAAAAAGGATCATTGTTGCATAAAGCCCCTACATAAACCGAAGGAACATATACATTCCATGAAGAGACCAATGACTCAGCCACATTAGAGCAATTTATGAACATCCAGCAAGAGGAAGAGGAAGAAAAAATCGAAGAATACAAGAATACATGTTGAAGTAGACTTTTAAGAGTATAAATCTGATTAAAATATAGAAGTAAGGTAATATCTGGATATTGTTCTGTTCTGTTAAATAATCCTAAATTAGTGGAGTAGGCCTACAGGTGTGGAAATGTGCTCATATCATGTATAATGTGACTCTTAGAATCGAGATATCTCAGGAATGGTAACTCTTAGAAAAAAATTATGAAGACCATTTTTGTAGAGAATTTTAAGATCTACAACTTGGTTTCAGGTTTTTTTTTTTACATAAAACTTACCGTTTTCGAGAAGAATTAAAAAAAAAATCAAATTTTGACTTTTGACCGCGAATAACTTTTGTAGCGCATTTTTAACACTCTTATTTGTAATGGTAATTTTATTATTTGACCAATATTTTTATGTCTAAATTCACCGGACTATATAGACGACTTTTCATTCTAATTCCTAGTTTTCTTATTTTTAATTCAAAAAACAAAGCAAGTTTTATGTTACATATTTATAAATTTTAAGTTAGCAACAAATTGGCTAACAGAACCGACCGGTAGGATTTAGAATCCGTTATTACCAATGTCACTTTTTGTGTTAATTTATACGATTTATTCGGGTGCGGTACAAGCTAGTTTTAAAATTCAATAAATTTACAAATAAAGCCTAAAAAGTATGCAAATAAAATTTTTTTTTAAATTAAAATTTGTCTCTTTTTTCTATAATTTGAATTCATTTATTTTTAACTGACATAAAACAAACGCTACAACGCTAATAAATCATAATTAATTTATTGCAGCTTGAAAATTGATTTGTTTTGAGGAATAGAGTATATCTAATATGCATATTCATTGATATGAATCGAACAGAATATTAATAATTGTACTAATTAAACATTATTACCGATTTGTGTTTGTTCAAAATAGAGAACATATGAATATGAATACTATTATGCTAGCGTTTTATTAAAAAAACAAATCGTTACTATTTTTCTCTTTATTTCTCTTAATCTGTATTCTCTTTATATCACTCTCCATCGGTATAATGCTCTCTGCTGATCATCCGATTCGTACTTCAAGAATACTTAGAATCTCATTGCTGATAACTCGCATTGTGTGCTGCACTTCAGCTTTGACTATTTTACACTTTATTCATGATTAGCCATTTCAGTTTGACGCGGTTTATCAATGTGTTCGGTTGACGCAAAACGTTGAATCTCTTAATTCTGATTTTTTATTTTTTTTTTTCATTGTACTTCAATCGGTAAACGTGGTTACAATTTGATTAATTTTTTTTTTTTGTCTGTGATTAATTTGTGAAAAGTGTATTTTGTATACAACAAACAAATCCATTAAATAATAAAACAAAATATTATGAAATAGTTTTAAATATTAACTAAGAATTATGAAATAAAGCTTTCTGCAATATAAAACTCAACTTCAAAATATTTAACGATTTGTGTCACTTTTTAAATTAAGGCATTTATTAAAAATAATTTAAAAGCCGTGAATTAAGTTTAATTTATTAGTAAAATACATTTACGTGTATATGTGAAGCTTATTTCAAACGCCATAAATATTATTTGGAAAAAGTCTTAAAGTTTCTGTAAATTTCAATTTAAAGTGATAAAATGCCCTATAAAAATTGTTGATACTTCTGGCTTTGTATCTGGCATTGTGGCAACCAATCGTGAGGATAATTAAATAATTATGTCAACATTTATAAAGATACAAAAATGTTAAATTATGATGACTAATTTCACAGCCAGTGAACTTTGTTTTTAATTTACAAAATACAAAGAACAATCATAGCTTCAGTTTAACCGAAGCTTTAACACACATCTTAGACAATTTGAAAATGTGTGTTGAATATTAAATTATGTTTTTTCTTACATAAAATTATTGAATTTTTAGGATAATAGATTCTTCAAAATAATCGTTGAAAACAGGAAATAACTACCTTTCAAGCGGTATAATAAACCCAAATCGATTGACAATTGAATGAGAAATTGATAGACATATACCCAGTAGACCAAAGTAAAAACGATTGATTCTATTAGGAAATCATGGATAACTTTTGAGAAGGAGCTAATATAAGTTCAGTTAAAACGAACTTTTTACCCAATATCATCCACTAATCACATACTCTGCTCACAGATTTTTGATACATTTATATACTAGCTATCGTTTTTTTTTTCTTGACCACTGAAATAGGGCCTTTCTAATAAAAAATGTAGTGTCGACTTTATCTCAAAAAGTAGACAATAACTAAATTTTCATACTAATAAATATTTAATATCAAGTTTTTTTAAAAAGTTTTTCTTTTTCTTTTAAATTTAAGATTAAACAAGACAAAACGTTAAGTTCGGTGGAACCAAAGCTCAAATACACGCCACATCTGGGTTTAGTTTATTTTTGATTATTTAGATAGTAAAATTTGGAGTCAATAGTCCGATACAACCAAAGTTTAGATACAATAATGGTTTGAAATTTTAACCTAGGAACAAAACTATATAAATTTTCTTAAAAAAAAAAAAAAAAATAGGAAATAGATGCTGAAATTGTATTGGGGCTATATGTTATAGAGGACTGATCCTTATAATATCATTAGAGTATATGTAGGTTGACATCAAATGTGGTTTTTACCCAATTTGAATTTTTGGAGTGAATATATTCATAAATCACTACCATTTTCAAAAAAAAAAAAAAATAAAAAAAATAGACGGAAAGTTCGTATGGGACCTATACCTATAAATGGGTGTGGTACCTTGGATTTGACATTGAATGATATTAGAAGTTTTTTAACCCAACATAAATAATAGCTGTTTTCATACAAAAAATCGAAAAAACTTGAACTGCTTAGGACTAAGAAAAGCTTAAGTTTTGAGTTTCAGATCAATATCTAAGCGAATGAATCGCATAAATACAGACAGACAGACGGACAGATGGACATGGCGAAATCGATTCGTCTCATTCAGCTGATCAATACTATATATACTTTATAGGGTCTACGACGTCTCCTTTACTCTTCACACTATGTGTGACGGGTATAAAAAAAAAAAGATAAATAGATTCGATTTTCATTTTTTCCCCAACCACATTTGACATTTGTAAAATAATATGTTTTTATTCCCGCCACATATAGTGTGAAGAGTAAAGGACACATCGTAGACCCCATAGAGTATATATATTATTGATCAGCTCGATGAGACAAATCGTCGGTCTGTTGCAATAAGTTTTTTTCTAAAAGTTTCAATGATATCGACCTGAAACTTTAAACCTAAGCATTTTTTGGTCCTAGATACTTTGTCTGCAGAACCAAGGTGCCACCCCCCATTTTTAGGTATAGCCTCCATACAAACTTATCACTTTTTTCGTTTATATGTATAAAAAAGATATTATTTATGAATGTATTTGCTAAAAATTAAGTAAAAACACTTCTAATGGCATCCAAATTCAAAGTCTGTTATTAAGATCTATTGTGTGAAACGATTATAATTATAATAATACTACAATCTTGATCTAGCCATGTCCATCTGTATATCTATTTGTTTCTCCAAGCCGAGTTATCAAATCAAAAGTGCTGCCAACGATAAATGACTTTCGTCAGTCCTTACCTTTATAGGAAATTTCGTGCTCTACAACTTTTTAGAGAATTGTTAAACCAGTCAGAGCTTATGAAATAATAATGTTTGTTCAGTACACTTCCACTGGACCGAAGGCTAAAAGAGCATATTCAATTTAGACCAAAAGGTAGAAGGTGGCATGGCGGATCCACTTATGTTTGTTATACTCTTTATTAGCCTCGATATATCTGTGTACGTCTGTGTGTATGTTTGTCTTTGTATCGTATGAAACCAATTGGCCGTCTTATAGAAACTTAATATTAGTCTGCATTAAAACGCATGTTCATGTTTGGAATAGCAAAACTGAAAATAATCAGAAAATGCACACATCTGGCAGTCAAAAAAACGTACAGCAAATATACACGAATACCGATCCACTCCATAAAATTTTATTTTGCATTAATAATTTAGCCTGTATACAAAAAAAATGAAAAATAAACCTCAGAGATCGAAACTTTCCGATAATAAATTATTTTCAGCAATCACACGGAAAAAGAAAAAATGACTTGCATTG
Source organism: Leucophenga varia (assembly GCA_018903435.1). Classification (NCBI taxonomy): domain Eukaryota; kingdom Metazoa; phylum Arthropoda; class Insecta; order Diptera; family Drosophilidae; genus Leucophenga; species Leucophenga varia. The sequence goes on along the minus strand of JAEIFJ010002073.1, from coordinate 18,015 downwards.
CCAAACATGAAACGTAACCTCCGATTTTCATTTATGGTTCCAAGAACCAAGAAAACAGCTGTGTTCAGAATAATCACAATCTCCACTATTAATTATGTCCATCCAGGTATACAGAATTAATTTGAATAAGACTGTGCTACTATATATCTTAAAGCTGCCATACAAACTTAACTCTCGTTTGTCAGAAATTTTCTGTCAAATATTTCAAGAATTATTTTATTGTCTAAATAAGTTTTTTTCCGTTTAACTGCTTAAAACAGGTATTCCATTATTTGATATTTTCTACATTTCGCATTAAAGTTGATTCACTGTAATTACAAAAATAGTATTGAAATAATTTAAAAAAACACTTGCGTTTTGCAGAAATAAGAAAAATATTTAATAAAAAAATAAAATATTAAATTTCATAAAGCATGCAAAAGACATTTCAAACTAATTTATCACGTCTGGCATCTTATCGCTTCGCTTAGAACATTCTTTAATCTAAATCGAAGTTTTTTAATATTACAAATATTGGATTAGATAACAATTTTCTAAATTAAAGACAAATACAATAAAAAATCCATATCAAAATAAATCGAAGATACCAGCGCAACGCAACGTTAATCAGCAAAATTTTATCATTTTTTGTATTTACCGCGCCGCTATAAAATTAAATCAGTTTAGTCAATTAGCGTCATTTCGGGTAATAAACTCAATAATTGAATTGTAAATATTTAAATGTTTATTTAGACAACTTTTATGTCTAGTTCAAATGCTTTTAGCTTGTCCCACTTTAAAATTAGAATTTTATCATTAACAATTTGCGTAGTGATAAGAAAATGATTAAAACTGAAAATTTTCTAATTATAAACCGATAAGCAGCTCTATGCAGCAGTCTGTTGTATGGAAAACCCATCCTAAAAATAATTTGCCTAAATAAAACTAAAGAAACCGTTTAATCTTTTTTTTTACTTTTGGCAATAAATTCGCAAATCTTTTTATGGATTTGTACCTTCTGATTGGGGGGGCAAATAAATGATTAGATCGACTAGGTATATATGGTAACAAGTCTTTAATAACCAAATACATATATTTTATCAGATTAATTGTATCAGATTAGGAAAAAAACGTGACTTTTCAAATAAGCAATTATTTCAAGAGATAAAAAGCCAAATAAAATCTTTTGTTGATCTAGGTACCTAATTACACTTTATTACACAGGTTAAGTAATAAACCAACAAACTTGAAACTTAAGCTTTTCAGAATTCACATGGGATATCAAATAATTTTTTTTTCTGTTAGTAAAACCTTAAGTATTGTTTATATAATTTTACAATGCAGGTTGTAATGTAAGACTAATATTTAGGAATGCTTGAATACAAGTATGTACATAAGGGTGGGCCAATTTGTTTGAGAGGGTCAAATAGCATACGTGACCAGGATTATAGCAGGAACATAATACTTGGCATATTGTCCTATACATATGCTACCGATATGAAAAGGGTCGGGCCATTTTAACATACACACCCCCTACAAACTCACCTTACATTTTTTTGTTCAAGATAACGATTTATATGTAGGGCTGTGTGATTGTTGGAAATAATCGTTTGTTGATGGTTGTAAAAATAATTCGATTGTTGCTGATCAATCATGATTATCAAAAAATATATTTTGATATAATTTTTTGATTTTATTATATTTTATAATCTTAGTATAACTTAAAACAGATGAAAAGTGAAGACCTGTTTTTTTTTTTGCTTCTCACCTGGAAAAAGCTTTCTTATCACGCTTGCTAATCAATGCCGATACTGTCCTCAATCATCCATAAATTGCTTGATTATTGATTAAATAATCGGTTAATTAATCAATTATTGATTCTTTAACTAATTGATCAGTTCATTATACAAAATTGTAGATTATTCATTGATTAATCGATTAATCTCACAGTCCTTTTTATATGCATTTTTAGCTTAAAATTTTATAATATGCGTCTTATTTGAGACCCAAAAAAATTAAAATAAATTTTTTTTTAATAACTCAGTGCAAAACATAAAATATAAACTCCATTTTGACTTCAGTTCCTGAAAGTCCTTATCGCAACCAGCAAAACCCCAATTGGGTTTCTATAGTTTGCTCTAATTCCCGTTACATCGTATCATTTAAATTTTGGGTGCAAATTGGTTTCCTAACTTCAGCATAATTGTAGATATAAAACAAGGAAAAACGTTTACCTTGGTGGAACCGAAGCTGAAATGCTTACATTAAATTTCATTGGAATTTAGTCAAATTTCTATGGAGGCTTTATGTTATTTTAGCCCGATCCTTACCATCTCGATTGTATTCACTTGGGCGGTCACTGGAATTGATTTTACCAAATTTAAATTGGATTCGTTCAGAAAAAAAAAAAATTGTTCATACAAAAACTCAAAAAATGGGCTCTAGGCTTGTATAGGGGCAATGCCTAAAAATGGGCATGGCACCTTGCTTTTAATATTGGATGCATTTAGACGTGTTTTTACCCGATCTGTAGTAAATATAATAATAATACAAAAAATAAAAAAAACAAGAAAAAAGTTAACTTCGGTTGGACCGAAGCTTATATACCTGGTGTGAGGTAAGGATTGCCTCTGCCGAGCATGGCCCATGGGTGTTGTTCAGAAGTCAGAGTTGATCAAAAAAGTGTGGAACAGTCAGTGTCGAACAGAGGCGAGTAAGGTGACAAGAGAAAAGTCACTCTCTTTTCCGGTGATGGTCAAAGAAGGCAGACTTGCGGGCACTTCGCAAATAAAAAGAAAAGATAACTTTACAACGTCCTCATCGGTTCTCGCTGTGCTATATAATATAATGTGTAAATTAATATAAAAAAAAATAAATTTAAAAAAAAAAATCAATCCATCTCCGACATATACATACATTCTTCAACAGCTCAATGAGAGGAGTCGATGTAACCATGTCCGTCTCTCTATCTGTCAGTAGTTGCAGGCTTCTTTCACACAGTTTAAATAGGTATTGACCTGAAACTCAAAATATAAACCTTTTTTGGGTCCTAGGCAGCATACATTCTGAATCCAAAGTGCCACGCCCAATTTAGGGCATAACTGACATAAAAACTTTTCGCCCATTATATCTTATGTCAACCCATGATCTCATTTTAAATGTAGATTGAGTTTGGATTACTCTAGCATATAGCCCCATACAAATCGACCACTCAGTTAAAGAGTCTCCCAATTTCTCTTTCAAAATTATTGACAGAAATGCTTTAAAGTTTACAAATCTATGATCATATTTGTCCATAATTTTCACTTAAAATATACCAGTGAAATAATTGTTTCCATTAAATACATTTTTTCGTAGTTTTTGTATTTTGAATAATTAAAAAAAAAATAAAACAATAATAATAAAAAATTTAAGTATTGCGCCATTCACACTTGAATCGAGTTGCAATGTCGAAGTGCAACTGTTAAAATATTGAAGTCTTCGCGTAAATTTAACAGAAAGCTTTTTCTAGTGTTGCAGCATAAAATAAACAAAATGGGCAAAGCAAGCGTTGAGGTGAGTCTTGTTTTGCTTTTGTGCTCTTCGATTTAAATTTAATAAAATATGAAAAATTAATTTAAAATGATCGAAATAATTTATAAAATAAAGAAAACTATAACAAGTGACAATACATATAAGTTAATTTATTAAAATAAACTTTTTTATTTAAATAAACAAATGCAAAAGAGTCGGTTACGTATTCGATGCGGCTGGTTTGTGAGAATTGTGTGCGTTCAAAACAAAAAGTATTTCTGATAAAAAACAACAACAAGAAAAATAAAATCGAAACTATGTGAAACGTGTTTCTCCCGGCGATATTTGTATATGCGTCACGTGCGACATTTCATGTTTATCAACAAGTTTTGTTTGCTTTAAATTTAGAAAAAAAATTTATTAAAATGATTTATTGATTTTTCCCTGATAATAACATCAGAACGCCTCTGATAGATTGTGCAATAATATTAAAAAATAATAAAGTGCAAAAGCCGAATTTAATATTCGATTACTGAATGGATTAAAAAACTTTCAATTAAAACAAATATAAAATAATTTCGTTGAGTTTATGCGACTTAATCGTACGCTTCATTGATATAAGTAAAGTTCTTTTGAAAAATAAAAGGTTTATATAATATGTTAATCATTTGTTAACTTTTCATAATAATAATGAAAAAAAAAATTGGTTAGTAATTTAAAAAAAAAATGTATTGTAATCGTTAGTTATCAGATCGGTTAAAATATTCATATATAGGGTGTTTTCAAAATCTGTTTTGGTTGGTTTCAAATCTCTTCTCAAATTCAATGCAATAGTGAAAATAATTCACAATTAGTTCAATCATTATATTCCTTTCAATATAGACATTTTACATAACAAAAATTCCCGGAGAGCCATATATTGGTGGAGAGTTAAGGTTAGCCATTACAAATAAAGTTTTAAAAATGTCCATAGATCCTATGGTCAAAGCTCAAAATTTAAGGTTTTCTGGGTTTTTCTCGAAAAAGTTAAGTTTTTTTTTAGAGGAAACCACGGTAACGAGCCGAATACAATGTGACTCTAAGCATCAAGATATCAGAAATGGAAACTTTTAGGAAAAAAACGTGAAGACCATTTTTGTAGAGAATTTTAATATTTAAAACTTGGTTTCAGGTTTTTTGATAAAACTTACCGTTTTTCGAGAAAAATCCAAAAAACCTCAAATTTTGACCTTTGACCGCGAATAACTTTTGTAGCACAGGATCGATGGGGATTTTTTAAAACTTTATTTGCAATGGTATACCCCAGCTCTTCACCAGTTTTTGGCTCTTTGGGAATTTTTGTTATTTGACCACTATTTTTATGTCTAAAATGACCGGACTTTTTATAAAAAATAAATAAAATATACATCGTAATTTTGTTATTTTTATAAACATAGTTTAAATCAGTTGTGAATTGTATTTATGAACTCAATGAATTTTAGCAAAGATTTAAAACCACCCAAAGAGATTTTGTGTGAAACCGATAATAAATGCATTTTACCTATTAAATTTAACTCTATTACTTTCCCAAATTATTTCCATTTTTTTTTTTCTTAAAGAGAGGTGAATATTAAAAAAAAAAAAATTTCATACATTTGTTCTGTAACTTTATTGTTGATACCAATTAATATACCGTAAAAGCTTCTAAGTAGGGGGAGCATAGAAAACAACGTGTTTCTTTTTTTTTTTTTTTTTTTTGACGCTCTTATACGCGCGCTCTACAACTAACCGGAAAATATTTTACGCTCTCACATTCTACGTACGCTCTTTTGCATTTAAGCACTGCCAACATAAAATATACATACAAAACAAAACAAAAAAATATTATATTATACTTTTAGGCGGATTTTAATTCATCTTCGACTGAAAATTCTGAAACCACTTTACAAACAGCGTCACAAGCACAACAACAAGAGGAACAAAAGAAACAAGAAATCTTAGAAAATAGTCAAGAGATAAAACAAAATGATGAAAGCAACAACAAAACAAAAAATTGTATCTTTTATCAAAGCCATCTCAGTGGAACCGACAATGTTTTTTATATGTTCGCCTTCATGATAACCTCGGTTGTGGAACAGGATTTCTTTGTACAAAAAAGCCTGTCGTGTTAATAATAATTTTACCGAAGAAATCTGCGCGCATATCAAGGATAAAGGTTATAAGCTACAAGGAAAAAGTTCAAATTACCACAGCAATATTTATCAATGGGAAAGCATTGCTGCGCATGTATTTCCATTATATTGGCGTTATTTTTTTGGCTCATTTTCCGATCGTCGCGGACGCAAATTTCCCTTAATACTGGGTTTCAACCGGTAAGTTTATTTACCCGTAATGATTGTGGTGAATGCCAAAATGACAACATGGCCTCTGGAATATATTATCTATACGGCAATACTGCCCTCGGCGTTGACTGGTGCCGATGTGGCAATATTTGCTTCGTGCTTTGCATATGTCTCTGATATATCAACACTGAAGAATCGTACGCTACGCGTAACCATTTTGGAGGTTTGCTATTTACTGGCAATGCCAACAGGCGTTGCATTAGGGTCCTATCTATTCTATAATGCATTCAATAAATCGTATGCCGATTTATTTACGATTAATGCTTCACTATTGGCATTGGCCATAATTTACTCACTGATTGTGCTCAAATGGCAGACTACACCGAAACAGCGCCCATTAAGCGAAGTTGGCTTTTGCGGTTTCTGGGGTGATTTCTTTGACAAGCAACACGTTAAGGATTCGGTAAATGTGCTTATTAAACCGCGTCAAGGACATCGGCGTACATTTTGGCCATACTCTTAATCGCAATGGCACTCTATACCTTTCAACGTGATGAAAATCAATACATTTACTTGTACACCATCTTTAAGTTTAATTGGGATGAGTGTCTTTAGTACATTCAAAACATTTAAATCGGCTGCATATGTAATTGCTATGTTGGTCGCAGTTCCGCTGATGAATAAAGGGCTACAATGGAAAGATACGGTTAGTTTTTATTATTTTTAATTATTTTTATTTATTTTATTTATTTATTTATCTTTTTTTTAAGACGATAATTTTTATTGGCGCCTGGGCCCATTCAATTGCGCGTCTCTTCTACTATTTTGCAACTACCGGCAAAATGTTCTATGTGGGTGCTGTAATTTGCAGTTTGGGTCCCATTGTTGGACCCATGATACGCTCCATGACCTCGAAGATTGTGCCACAATCAGAGCGTGGTAAAGTTTTCGCTCTACTCTCGGTCTGCGATAATGCGGTGCCTTTTATTAGCGGAGTATGCTATGCACAGGTTTACAAGGCGTCGCTCAATCAATCTGGCGGCGGTGGTGTTTTCCTATTGACCATTGGTACACAAATGGCGGTCTTTGTACTTGTGCTGTAAGTATATTATTTATTACAATTTATATATTTCATATTTACATACTAGAGCTCTGCATCGATTATCTCGAAAAGCAAATATAATCGAGCCAAGACCTACTCAGCCGATGATTCGAATAACCGAAAGTCTCGGTTATCCGAGAGAAGTTAACCGTTTCGTTCGATTATCCGATCTTTCGGATAAGACTCGATTTTTACTCGAATAGAAGAGGAGTTCTCTTGTTTTGCTTTTCTGTTGTTATCATTTCTAAATTATCAAATTGATTGATCTAATTTCTAAATATTATCTTTTCTTTTCACAGCTGCATACATATCATACTTGGCGAGAATACGCTTGCCGTGCCCGAAATCTCTGAAAATGAAAGTGGTCTCATACATCCTGCTTCAGATTTAAATGAAGAACAGTCACAAACACAACAATCACAATCACAGCTACCAACAAATCAGTCACTGGCAACTGTCCCAGTAGAAGCTGATAATCAAAACAAATGAATTTTAATGAAATTATTTTCAATTATTTTTACTTACTTTTTAACCTATTAATTTAAGCATGAACACACATTTTTATTCAAAATAAAGAATTTTTATTATAAAAGAAATCAATTTACCAATAAATAAAATATGGAAAATACAAAAAAAAAAAATTATTTATTTTTGGATAGTGTGCGCTGTTTTTCAGCATGTTCCACCACTTTCTCGTCAATAAAGAGTCCTTTGCGTCTGCGTACATTGTCCATGTAGAGTTTGGCACGATTTGCCGAATCGGCCTTTTCACCGAAATGCATAAGTTCCTCCTCTGTAGTTGGCACCCAGAATGGATCGATATCAATAATCTGCAAGCAAATTCTAACAAAAATTTTCGTAAAAAATTTTGAAAATAAAAAATATAAAACGTTGCGCAAAGTAGTAATAAAATTTTAGTACTACAAAAGGCCCGTTTTCCATCTAGTGTATAGAGTTGTGTGTTACTACAATTGAAAAAAATATTATACAATGAAAAATTGATTTTGATTGCTCATCATCCGGAGCGGAAAATGGTTTTTATTGGAATAAGGTGGAAGCAAAATATATTTACTTGTGATTTGTATTTAATCAATCAGCTGATTATAGTTTATAGATAAGGCTTGTGTTGCTATATTGTCAAATGTTTTACAAGATGAACTATGACGAAAATGAATGGAATGGAAATGAAGTTGCAGACGAACTTGCCAGGTTAGGTTCTGAACGGCCCTGAACCTTCCACCCTTGGGCCTCAGCACTGGCTTCAGAATCCGGCTAAAGGCAGGCTAACTATACGACTATTTCCTTTAACTAATATTCATCTCAGACGTGCGAACTAAGACTACTCACATGCTACCATATGGGTCACAACGTTCTGAGATTCCACCTGAATAAAATTGTCTGTCCTCCAAAACGGAGTTTAGACTCTGTTTAGAAGATGACGAAACCAATTTACATATCTTGTGTGATGGGCCCAACCTTGGCTAGATTTAGATTCATGCAGTACCCGTTTTCCTTCCTGGTGAAGCCAGCCGTCCTTAGTGTGTGTAGACATTTGAAGCTTGCCACTGCGGTCCAGATACTACGTCAAGCTTTTATGGTTTGGTTATTTTTTACATGAAGAAGCGAATTTAAGGCTAGATTCTTAGGCGTTGAGACCGACAAATCAGAACGAAACAAATTAGATAAAGTACTACAGTAAGGCTTGCTAGAATATTTGTTTAATCGTATTTTTTTTTATCATTTGCTCAGGTATGGCTACAAAGCGCTCCTCTTTATTGTATTAATTTTTAATGCCATTATCAGGCTTCAAGTGTTCCCTAAGCAATGGAAATAAGGAGCATTCCGAAAGCTTATTTCCACATTGTCTAAATTATTGGAGAGGACCTTGCTAATCGGATTACGGCCATTATAAGCCAACACAACATATTGCTGGATCACCATTCGCCTTTTGAGAGTATCACGACACTGTGGAACAGGTTCACAGATTGGTGAAGCACATCATGCAGGTTTTTGACGACCAAGAGTTCTCCAACGCTGTATTCATCGACATACAGCAAGCGTTTGACAGGGATGTGGATTACTGTGCAAAATAAAAAATCTTTTAACTGCACCATACTATGGCCTTTTAATATCATATCTGGAAGGACGAGAGTTCAAAGTCAAGGTGGGATACAAATTCGAGCACTTATACCATGCGAGCAGAAGTGCCGCAGGGCAGTGTTCTTGGCCCGCTGCTTTCCTTGTATACTTCAGATATATCCTGCCCAGACCACTTTAAGGCTATTTGGCGACATACGCAAATGACATCGCAGTAATTTATAATTCCAAGAGTTACATAGAACCAAGTAGTGGGTGTCTCGATACTCTCGCAGTTTGATGCAAACAGTGGAATTTGCAGATTAACTCCTCAAAACATTAAAACCCATATTTTTCCCCCAAAAGTCTGACACATACGCCACCAATTCAACTAGAGGGGAGTAACCCTGGAGCAGCCGTCACAAGATAAGCATCTAGGCTTCACCCTGGACAAGCGCCTTACCTTTGGGTCACGCCTTAAAGCTGAGGAAAAAAGATCAGTCTCAGACAGAGGACTACTCCCAGCCCGACCTTCAAGGAGACTTAAACGACAAGGTTTTGCCAAGACGATTGGTCGTCTATAGGACTAAGCTAAGCATTTAAAAAACCTCACACTGCGTTACGAGCTTCGGTTCTAACTACAATTCCCAGCCATTAACACTACATTATGATTGTGTAGGTTCTACACTTATAAAAAAAACTTCATAAGTATTTAATTGTGCTTTGATTCGAAACGAAGCACTTTTTTCGCTTAAAACGTTCGGTATCTATTTTCAAACCGGATTGGATCCGTGGTTGATAGTCAAGCCTCACGTACCGACTATGGGATTCGATGAGGAACTTAATATACATTTAAACAAATCGTTTGAAAATGAGAGTCAAGCAATTTTTTTCAAATGAACTGTTCATCTTCCCCTTCAATCAAAATTAGATTGAGCAACCCTTAAAAATTGGCGCAGTACCGTTAATATTAAAAAAATGTTACATAATTTAAAAAACTAAGTGATTACAAAAAGAAGATGTATCTTACCATTATGATTTGTCACCTCTTCAATACAGCTCGTCAAACTGATCGTGTATACACATATGTATTTATATACTTTCTAGGAATACCTGTTTTTTTTTTTAATGCATAACACACTCCAAGAAAAAAATTATAAAACCCTCTTAGAATATGTAAAGTGAACAAAACAATTCTAGGAAAATTCCTGGAACTCATTTAGCATGCAATAAAGGTACTTGAGAGCACCTACTCTGGTAACTGTAAAGCAATAATAAAGCGTACAACGAAAGCGTCTGTGGGTCTGCGCCGTAAAACACTTTGCGCCTGCGCCTAATATCCTTTGTGTAGTCGATTTTCTTTTATTGTAGTTCTTCTTTTTTTTTTTGCAACTAATGCGCTACGCTGCATGCTTTGATTGGATACACGTGATATTTAAGAGTTTGTGGCGTTTTAAATTTTTTTTTTTTTGCTTGTTCGATGTTCAAGTGTGCAGGACACTTTAAATAAGGATACCAGCAGCGCTGAATGTTCATTGTTGAAAATGTTCGCGTAAGAAACAAAGACAATGTTACAACTAAGACTGAAAAAACTCATTGTCCTTATAGAAGGGATCATTTGGTGCATTTGACACTGACGCTGTCGCCGTCGCGTCGCCGTCACCTCAAGTGGCACTCGAAAGGTGTGCATTTCGCACCAAGAACAACAAACTCAATTCAGCTCAGCTCAGTTCAGTTCAGGCGTCCGAATGAATGCATTTTTAATGAACTATTCATTGTTTTGTGTTGTAAAGGACAGTTGTGATAAGACACGACAGGAGTCTATGTACGAGTCGAAGTCATCATAGAAATAACTGAATGGTATAAAGTCTTCTGATTGATGAATGCACCTCATTCTTAGCATTCCTAAGCAACAACATTCTTTCTTGCACTTTCATTGTTCAAGTTAAACTGTTTTGTATGGATGGATTGGATGATGGCACTTGAAATCACAGCAGGAATCATTCATTGGAAATTACAAAACGCTGGTGCTCTGCTTGCACTTCTCTGTTAAAGTATTTTAATTTAAGACTCATCACGTCACCTCGTCGAGTTTTGAGGTTGCAGAGTTCTGTTAAAAATCACACTTGGCGACGCAAAAAACAACAAAAAAAAAAAAAAATTGTGTAAAAAGTGGGATATTAAAAAAAAAAAAAAAAAACATTTGCCACTCTCTCGTTTCGACCATCTGTTCACTTGGTGCGTAATAGATCATTATCAGTTGTAGCAACAAATAATCCCTGTCAGATGTCCTTTCTTTGTATCCTTGTACCTACTTGCCTTCATATTAAGTATGCAAAAAAAAAAAAAAAAAAAAAGTAAATAAAATAAAATAAAGCGTATCCAAGTAGCAGATCGTTTTTGAGTTTTCGCTCTGTTCTTATTTCTACACAAGCGTATGTTTATATAAATAAGCAATACGAAAATACAATGGCAGCCTGGTTGGCAGCTAAAGTGCTCAGAAGTGCGCAAAGCTTGAATCATAGAACAGACGAGAGTTTAAATGAACAGCATCAATGAAGTTTCACTAAATACACTTTAAAAAAATCTTAAGCAGGATTTCATATCTTTATACCGCCGTACGTAGTGTGAAGGATATTATCAGTTTGTCGGAAAGTTTTCGCATTAAAGGTGGCAACGGAGACCACATAAAGTATATATTCTTGATCAGCTCGTCGAGACGAATCCGCCGGTCTGTATGTCCGTCCGTCCTGTATGTTGCAATGTGTTTTAATCGCAATGTTGTAAAGATACTAACCCGAAATTTAAAACTTAAGCTTTTGGGTCCAAGTCAGTTTGTATGTCAGAGCCAAGTTGCCACGGCTATTCTTAGGTATAGCCACATACAAACTTACCACTTTTCCATTATTTGGTTGAAAATAATTATTATTTTTGAATGTATTTACTACAAATGGAGTGAAAACCCTTCTTATGAATTCCAATATCAAAACCAAAGGTGTCCCGCCCAATATTAGTTGTAGCCCCCATTTTTTGAGATTTTGTATGAAATAAGTTCTTATTTATGAATATATTTACTAATAAATTCTGGGTAAAATCACTTCTATTAGTCATCCTATGAATATACTATCGATGTGACAAATCGAGCCACAATGTCATACAGAGCCTATACAAAGCTCACCTTCCATTTTTTCTATTTTTTTTCAAAAAAATTATTTATTTATATCTCTTGTTTTCTCCCGTTTCTGAATTTCGCGGCTACGCGGCTGGTATGTACAAAGCGCTACAGAGCTCAAATGATGTATAGTATTGCCCGATACGAGCTCTGTAGCGCTTTGTACATAGCCGTGAAAATCAAAAGACAAAAAGGCGGAAGGGGAGATATTTGACCACCTTATAGTATGCATTCAATTTTACATTTGTGGTGGTCTAGAAATGTCTACCTCAAAAAAAAAAAAAAAACATGTCCAATTAATTTGAAACTTTTTGTTATCCGTTGTCCTATTCCACAGGGCAGCGTGCTGGACCCGATCCTATACACCCTCTTCACTGCGGATCTACCATTGCTTCAACACGAGCAGCTCTTTGTTGTCTCCTATGCTGATGACAAAGCCTTAATCGCCTCAGCTCCGCACTGCTTGGAGGCCTCTGAAATCTTCCAAAGGCAACTGGACATGTTGCAACCTTGGATAGTAAGATGGAACATCTTCGTGAATACGGAGAATCGCTTTATATGACTTTTGCGACCCGCAGGCGTAACCGCCCATAGTCAGCCTTCATTGTGCTCTCTTCCCATTGGTGGACAAGGCAAGGTACCTGGGCCTCATCCTAGACAGGCGTCTAGACTGGCAGGCTCATCTTTAGGCCAAAAGAAAACAGCTAAACCTAAAGTTAGCTAAATTGAGATCTGAGCAGAGCACTCGCAACAAAGTACTGCTCGACAAAGCACTGCTTAAGCCCATGCGCCAACCTATGTCAGGAACTCCATCATCCACAGAAAGCTAGATGTACCGTATGTGCCAAATGAAATTCGGAAATTCGCAAAAATCTCCAGACTGGAGCATCAATAAAATCAGTTAGCGATAAACTTACTTGACAACAGCCAACACACAAGGCGGCTCAAAAGAACTCACCCCCTGGACCTACCCTTCACACCTGAATTGAACTGGTGAAATTACTGTTCTGGATTATTTTTGTTGTTCACCCATAATTGTAAAAAATTTTAATTTATATAGTTCATATAGGCACCAACCTGTGATGTTCTTTTTTTATTATTTATTGAAACAATTTGCATATTGTCTCGAATAGAAAGATTGTAAATAATCTTAAACTTTAAAAATAAAAAATAAAAGTTGTCCTATAGGTTAGTAATATATCACATAAATACTTTGAGATTTTATAAAAAATTGTGGGGAGTAGAAGGGAGTGAAAGTTTGGAGATTTTTAGTGACATGCTTTTCTTTTCTTTTTTAATTCTGTTTTATTGAATAACATAGATAAAAAATTTTCATGGCTCTGTTCTATAACTTTGTAGAGGACCAAAGTGAGATAAACATATTTACTGTACTCTTTTTCAGCACAGTATGTGCCGATATTGAATAATGCCCACCAAAAATGTAAGCAAGTAAGAGAGAGAAAGTGGTAGAATACTACACCTTATATAATTGCATCTCTGTCAGTTGATAGCTCAAAATTAAAAAGCATAATGTGCAATTATATAAATTTACAATGAATTGCATACTCAACCAATTTTGTAAGTAAAATAGAAAAGGTGGTGATGAGATATTACACTTGCATAATTGCATCGAGAATTTCATAACTTTTATGATCAAATGTTGGAATAATATTAAAAAAACGAAAAATATATTACACAACAGTTTTATATAAAAATTATTATGGAAAATCAGTTCTCTAATCCTTTTTCACAGTGTCCTTCATCCATCCACACAATATGCTTTGCTTCGATAACAAAAAAGTAAAATTTAAGTTCATATTCAGAAGACTACTCCACTCCAGAAAGTGGTTATCCACGCTCCAGATTGCAAACAACTCCAACGAAATCATAAAAAATTAATGCTTTAGCAAAAAAAAACAACAAAAAACAACAAAAAATCGGAGTAAAAATATATAACTGAAAAGAATCAAATCCAAAAGTAAACGACGTGACATAAACAGATTAAGAAAACGACGTAGACACTCACTACGATGAGGTTGATGGTGGCGACGTCGATTCAAATGGGCAACTGGTGCGGATGACTACGCGGTTTCTTTGGTTTCAAAAGAAAGTTACCCGAAAGTTTCTGAAAAGCTATATAAGAAGCACAATGTTTCTGGTAATCTCAAGTAAAAAAGCAAAAGATATATAAAAACAATCGAAGTAACTTCTTATATTTTTTAATTCTCTTTACTTTCTAAAATTTTGAAGGCTACCCTCGAATGAGTGATCAAGCGAATGTGTTGTTGTTTTATTTCTATGAATATCTGTCCGTCCGTCCGTTCAGTATATCACAATGATCGTCGCATAGTCGGTCCCATCGGTTTGTATGCAGGTAATTTACGCGGCAGCTACCGAAATACGCCTGAGCTCAGCAGAAATTGAAAAAAAAAAAAAAAAATGAATAAAAGAAAGATTTTAGCTGAAAAGAAAGAAAAAAAAACAAGAAACGAGCAACACGAAGAGATTATTATCGTGCGCCTGCGGCAGTCATACAGCAAAACCTGACAATAAATACAAAATACTTAAAAGAGATAGCTATACTAAAGAGTGAAATAGACTATATATTTTGTACGTAGAAACGGACGCATGCGCGACGGCCGCCGTCATTGGATAAGCGAGCGAACGGACTAGGAAGTGAGCGAACAACATCATTTTGACAGCATACACAATGCAGACCACGTTCCACTTTAACTGACTGAAGAGCAGCAGAATTGAGCTCACAGCTGGACAACAGACAGAAACTTATTCGGAGGACTCCAAAAGATAGAAGATCCTCTTACACAAACACTTTGGCTTCGCTTACTTTTTTACATACAAACAAAAAGACAGACGGACAGATACAAATAAAGAAGAAAAAGGAACGAACAAATAAACAGAGAAAACAGGGTACAGGGTGCTCGACATGCACGTGTTAAATTAAACAAAGCAAAAAAATAAAAAAAAGAAAAACAACAACCAAAAAAAAAAAAAAAAAAAAAAAAAGACAATGCCAAATAAAAACCTTTTCTTCTTGTTGTTGTTTTTGGAGCTGTGCCTGCCAGACTTCAGGGCAACAGTGTAGGACCTTGACGCAGCACCGCTTACGTCTTCTTGTGATCCACGCAATTGCGCTGCACGCCAATACAAAAAGACAGACATGCCGAGAAAAACCAGGCCCGGAGTTCAAACATAATTTTTATAAATAAATTTTTTTTAATCACTTGCCATAATTTTCAGGTGGTATTATGTACGTTCTGAGAAAGGGCTTCACTTTTTGTTCTTTTTAAGTTATACCAAGATATTGAAATATAATTAAATGAAAAAATTTCTATCAAACTATATATTTTTGGATAATTATAATTAATCAGTAACAATCGATTTATTTTCACAATCATCAGCAATCGATTATTTCCAACAATCACACAGCCCTACTGGAAACCCCTCAAAAATAAAAAAAAAACAAGAAAAAACGTTAACTTCGGTAGAACCGAAGCTTAAATACCCGTCAAACAAATCTTAAAGAGTTTATGTAATCATCAGTGGTCACCCAAGTTTACAATAATTTCAAATTTTCGAGCTAAAAATACAGATATGTATCACAACATATTTCTCGAATATATCTGAAAATGGGCGGTAAGGTTGTATGCAAGAAACACCTGAAAATGGGCGTGGCAACAATATTTTGGAAGAGTTTTGCTGGAGTAAATACATGAATAAATACATAACCATTTTCATACAAAAAATCGAAAATGGTCGGAAAGTTTGTATGGGGCTAAGCACCAAAAATGGGAGGGAAATCTGATTTGACATTGGATGACATTAGAAGTGATTTAAACAAATTTGAGGAATATATGCATAAATAATTAGTATTTTTTTACAAAAATTTGGAAAAATCGGAAAAAACGTAAAGTTTATATGGGGGCTATGCCTGGATAACAAAAAAATGTTTTTACACAATTGGGAGCGAATACATTCATAAATAATTAAAATTCTTATACAAAAATCGGAAAAAACGGTAAGTTTGTATGGGGGCTATATCAAAAAATGGGCGTGGCACTCTTATTCTCCGAACTCATAATAGTCGTTGCCGAGAAAAAGCTTAAGTTCCAAATTTCAGCTTAATATCTTTATATCTTCAACGAAAAAGGTGCTTAGAAATATACAGACAGACAGACAGACGGGCATGGCTAGATCGATTCGTCTCATCAGCTGATCAAGAATATATATCTTTATGGGGTCTACGACGTCTCCTTCAATGCGTTAAAACTTTCAGACAAACTGAATATACCCTTCACACTATGTGGCGGGTGTAACAAGTGGTTTGGTTCAGTGGTTCGCAATGCCTTTCAACCACTGGTCACGAACCCGTTTTTCTCAGTTAGGTTCGATTCAAGTAATATGTATATAACGAATCCTTACCCTCACATAAACTAATAAAATTATTGCCTACTTTAAAATTATTTTTTAATTCGCAGACGAACCTTCGATCGGAATGAGGTAAATTTCCTATCAAAGAACGGACCACTTTTAATTTATTGACCATCATAAAGATTCTACTGATTTGATCAAATCTACGAAGACTTCTAATAAAATTGTAATCTCTAATATTTTAATAATATATTCGAGTTTCACAATATTGATATAAAGTTCTTTTAAAAGAAACCACGAATTGAATCGCTTGCTATGGTTTAATTTTTGATTCAAAACCATTTTCTTCAGAAGAGCTGGTTCGGTTAACGATTCGGAGCTAACACTCAAATATGCTGTGGTTCGGTTCGAAAACCGGTTTACAGCCCTGACCGAAAAATTGTAAGTGACCACTTAACGGCTTACGAGAGTCTAATTGCGCTGTGATGGCCATATCTTTTTTTGTCTTCGAGACAATCGTTTTCTTACGGCAGAAAGCGGGACGGAGAGACGAGCGGACGGACAAACATAACTATATCGACTCTCCTTTCAATGCTGATCAAGAATATATATACATTATAGGGTCTTTCATAACTTCTTCTGTATGTTACATGCGTGTCACAAAGTAAATATGCCCTTACACTCTTCGGGTACAGGATATAAGAATCGAAATCACCTTTGGAACCATGAAAATGGGTTTGTATAGGGCTAAATGATATAATGATAGATGAAATGAGAAGCCCTTTTACTCAAATTGAAGTGAATACATTCAAAAATTAAAAAAAAATCAGATATTTAGCACATCATAAATGTGGTATACACTGATTAATAAATATTAATTTAAAATCAAAATGATATTAATCAGAATTCTTCTCTATTCCCGAAATATAGAGGGTAATACTTATAACAATTTCCTATTTCTGTTTAGTCAATATTTAGAAAAGAACAATGAAATTTTGACCTTCGATCTTCTCGATGAATTACACTTCAGAACCAACGAAAAGAGATAAGTCAAATTTCCTTCTTAGGCCCGGCTGTAAGGTGCATATGTTTTCGTACAAAAGTAAATTTCTTTCTTATCAAATATTTTACATCTTTCAACTTGGCCCTGTTTCGACCCAGATAAACAGTTAAAGACATATATGCACTAGACGGCCTACGAAAGGTCAAACGAGTTATCAGATTATTTGTTATTTGTCTTTTGTTGTTGGTTCTTCGCGTTCACATTTCAACTTGGCTGCATTCCCATGCCTTGCATGCAAAACAACAACAGACACAAGTGGCCGCAGCCGCAGCAGCGACAGCAGCTCTGCATAATAATATGCAGCGCGTTAATAAACACTCGAACGTAAGCGGTTCATTTCATACCGCACCCGCTTCCAACACATGGCCCCAACTTTATCCATCCATGCATTTATCCGTTC